>JAPMOQ010047600.1:495949-528747 GCA_026543055.1 Argiope trifasciata | reverse complement strand
ACACACACACACACACACACACACACACACACACACACACACACACATTGAGCTTGATTATAGGTATAGATATACAATAAGCTCCTCTTATAAATCAATTCAAAGCTCTTGTCTAACATCCATAAAGTACGGAACAGAGTGAAAGCTTTCCTCTTGCAATTACACTACTATTTATCAATGTAATTTTAGAGAAACAAAATGATGAAAAGAAAATGCATCGCTTTGATAAGAAACCTTGTGCACAGCAATGCAATCGTTGCAGCGTTACTTAATAGCATCTCGCAGTGAGTTAGAACATCGCTTTGTCACATGATACAGGAATACGTGATTCATTCATAGAATGTGCAATCAGCCATCCGTGTCGGCCCCCGACTGAAGTTTTGATTTTGGTACACTAACTTTTATAGTACGAAACCTGTTCGTTTCATGGTTATTATTTTTGTCACTTCCTCTGCATTAAAAACCTCCAACAGAATGGGCGGAAGGATGGATAAAAAAAAGAAGGGGGAGGGGAGGGTTATAACAGAATGTATAAAAGTTTTCATTAGCTCTCTCATCCGATTTAGGTTGGAACGTTTGCATTTTTGCTCCTTTTTCCATAACTTTTTTTAATATATAATAAATACAGGTAATAAAAACGTTTTGAATTATTCATTAATTGAAAAAAAAGGACGAATTAATAATTTTGAGGACTTTTTATTGTATTGTGTGTTATTTGAGAAATGGATATTTCGAAGAAGCTTGAGAAGGATGATGAGAAAGTAAGTACAAATACATTTTTTTTTACTTACAATCTTATTTTACTTACAATCTTTTTTTTTACTTACAATCTTTTTTTTTACTTACAATCCTTTTTTTTTACTTACAATCTTTTACTTACAATCTTACAAATACATTTTTCTTGTTGATCGCATTAAAATCTTTTTAGTGGAAAGATGAAAGCTATGTTAACGAATGTCATTTGATATTATAGCACAAATCCTTATTAATGCAAATCAGCAAAAGCATCCTTTTAATTTTTTCCTAGCTTTATCTGCTCAATGTATAGTCCTCTTTCTGTAATTCTAAAAATATAATGTAAAATATGAATTTTGAGGCCGATACTTTGCACAGATTGATCAAAAATCCGATGTAGATCTAAAGTTTCGATGCCAAGATCGCATATCAAATTCCGTTCGCCTCGCTTATGATTTTTTTATAAGTGAGTGTATACAACAAATTAGTTTACCAGGTGATCGAAATTAGACTCAAAACTACTGTTTTGGCGTTAAAATTATGAATCAGAATTACCCACCCTACTTGTTGTGGTTTCGTGTTAACACGTTTACATTAACACAAATAATCCGATTAAAGTCTTCTCGGGTTTACTGCAAAATTCGACTTGGATCTTCACTTTTAATAATAATATATCAAATTTCATTTCTCCATTACTTTTATAAGTTACGCTTATAAACAGACTTTTGTAATTGGTTCCCGAGCCAAATTTGAAAACAAATTGTAATTTTGGTATAATGTTATGCTAAATTCTATTCGCGATGATGATTCTTTGGAAATGGAATTATTGTTTTCCAACAGACATGACTGCATAAATGATTTTTGTTAGTTTGGAAAGGTCTAGAAAAAATTTATAGAATCTCAAGATTGAATTGAATTTTTTTGGAAATTACAATGTGATTGTGGAACTTGCGCTCAATAAATCATTACAATGCCGTTTCTTTGTGAAAGGGATGAAAAAATTAACAACTTTGAACGCAAATTTGGGATTAATTAATATGGATATTTGCTAAGAAATAAAATAACGTAATATTTATTGTTAGAAAGTCATTAACCGAGTTTGCTATCTGGTGTCCAACTGTATGTGGCAGAACCGGCATCTTTTTCCTGCAGTAAGTGGTACAATGAATTATAAGATTAAATTAGTGTGGTCATCTTGACACTCAAAAAATGAGAATAAATTTAAATCTATTATTTTATGACGTCATGATAAAGTTGCAATTAATATATGTATTATTTTATTGTGTGTATGTACCAAATTCTGAACCTAAATAAGTATAACTATTTTATACTTATTTAGGTTATTTCTACAGATTAATAGATTTGATATATGTAAAGAAGAAGGAACTTAAATATATTTTGTAAACTTAAATTTATTACATCATCAAATTATATTTCAGGAGCTTTACTTTTTCTGAAGTATGGTTATTTATTTATGACTTTTTTGTAAGGAATGTTTTTTTCTCTGAGTGTTAAGATCCGATAATTTTAATGTACACTTTATATAAATAATTGTATCGAACATATAATATGAATACATTGTTATCTCTGAGCAATCATTAATAAAAAATGTTTTAGATTTCTGAAATAGGTATAATAATAATACTTTACATTTTGTGTGACATACAAAATTCAAACAGTTGCTTAACTTCACTTAAAATAAGCAAGCGATCAGAATATGGATAGGACATTCTAAAGTGAAGCTATAATTTATTTTACTTACCACATAGATTCGATGAAAACAATACAGAATATGTTATCATTATCGAAATAAAAATTTACAGATTCGAGAAAAAAAGTTATTGTTGGACTTAAATATCTGAGAACAAAAGATCATAAATATATCTTGGAAACAGAGCAACAAAAACGTATTGAATAACATATGCTTTCACAATTTCGACTTCATAAGACTAACAAAAATATTATACGCACTATTAGCTTTAAGTCATCTAACACTTCTTTTTCTGCTTGTTAAGAATTTACATTATGATTTCGAAAATTAAACTGAATTTTTTTTCTATAACAACATTACTATCGCTATTAAGAAAATACTTTATTGAATTCGAAATTAAGCTAACAAAATGACGAAAAGTTTGTACATTGTTCAATTAGTCAATAAGGAAATACCATTAATAAAAGTACGTATTGCATTTTAATTTTATTTTTAGCAAAGTCTGGAAATTTTTAGTTTCGGGTTCTTTTAAAAAATCAATAATTTTTATTTTTGAATTAAATTAATTTAAACTCCTTACTGGGGAAAGCAGATTATTCGTTCTCGGAATGCGTCGAAGGCAAAAGAATTACCATAAATTCCTTTTATTTATCTGCTTATTTACCTTTATTTAATTATTGAATGTTATCGTATATCTGTACTCATTCATTTCGTTCATTCCTTTTAATGCGCAATCACTCTCTAATTTAATCCAGTAAGAGAATGTTTTTAATATGTAGTGTGTTGAAAGAAGTTCGACAAGGGTGAAATGAAAAAAATCAAGAATCCTTTTCTAAATATACATATATACACCTTGTTCACTTTTGAAAATATTTGAACATTTTAGAAAGGTTTTGTTTATTTCGGAATTATTTCCTTCTGAGCAAATAACAGAATGTTTTTAAAAATTAAAATTGCATTGCTTACCAATAGATTTTAAATGGAGTTCTGATAAATTAAAGTTATAAAAAATTTAGCAAGTAGAAAATCAAAATATTTGATAAACGTTAATGATTTAAACAGTATAAATGTACATGAAAAAATCATATTTATTGAAAATGGCAATTTCAAATAAATAAAATTTAAATTCAAATAAATAGCAAGTAGAAAATCAAAATATTTGATAAACGTTAATGATTTAAACAGTATAAATGTACATGAAAAAATCACATTTATTGAAAATGGCAATTTCAAATAAATAAAATTTAAATTCAAATAAATAGCAAGTAGAAAATCAAAATATTTGATAAACGTTAATGATTTAAACAGTATAAATGTACATGAAAAAATCACATTTATTGAAAATGGTAATTTCAAATAAATAAAATTTTATCCTATTAAATGTTTATGCAATTTTCGTTTAGAAATCTAACTAAGGATTTTTTTAAAAGTAAGAGAACAAGAGGCCTGAAATTATCCTAAATATCCCCAATTTAAATGTTTTAACATTTTAAATGAGAATATTTTCCAATGAAAATATATATTCAGTTGTTATCAATATAAATAAAAATGAATGCTTGTCTGTATGTCTCTTATGCGCTGCCTTACCGCTCATTCGATTGCGATGAAACTTTGAATACTTATTACTTGCACTTATTTGTTTCTGTTGAAGGTGAGAAAAAATTCCTACTCTAAAGTTAAAAAAATATAATTAATATTATTTACGCTTCTCCACTATATATCACTCAATTTCAATTAATGTATTAGTTTCCTATACGAAAATAAATATAATTCGTTCTATCATTTTTAATTAAACAAGACAGTTATTTTAAATTCCAAACGATATTTCCAAAATTATTTCTTTTGAGGCAGCAACGCGGAGGCTATCAGCTAGTTTATAATAAGGATGAATGTATGTTTATATATGTTATAACGCTCACCAGACTGAACTGCTGGACCTAGAGTTACCAAACTTGCAATATGTACTTTGGAAGATGGAAATATACACTGGGGAGTGATTTTTTTGAAATTTTAATGACTTAAAAATTAAGTCCAATTTTGACATTTTTAAGCGATAATTTTGGAAATACAGAGCTGTTGAAATTAAAATTTCTCTTATTCAGAAGGGTTCTGTGGCTCCACATGAAATAAAATTTCATAAGTATGTAGTACAAGGGATGCACTTCGAGAAAATTGAAAAAAATTCAAATTTCTGTTAATAGATAAATTTGTTAACATATTTGTTTTAGATACGTTTATTTTAACAGATCAAATTTCTTTTAATAGATAGACCAATATCAAAGGTGATATTAGATGATTTTTTACAGAAAACAAAGTAAAATTTATTACATAGTAATAAAATTAAATGTAATTAATTCAGAAAGCTTTTGAGCCGGATCTATGGTTTTAAACAATACAGAAAAAAGGAAATAATTTTTTTTAAGATGATATGCGTCAACAAAAATGAAACATATCCTCCGGTAGAGACGAAATTAAGAAAAATTGTGCTATGCATGTTCAACGAATCCTCCCTTAATTGCAATCACGTATTCCATTTTCAGAGCAGATTTTCTACTGCATAGCCTAAGTGATGGAATGGACGCGATGCCTAATATTCCTCGGATCAGAGAAATCATCTGACATGCATCTTTAGATACAGAGCATACAGCTAAGAATCACATGATGTGAGATCAGGAAATCGTAATGGTTATATTGTTTGAAAATAACGCCTTATCATAGGTCATGTGCGAAATGGCTTTGGAAGAAAATACGAAATGTTCGAGTAATGCGAGGTGGAACACCATCTTGTATCAATAACGGAATTATGAAGGTGGACTCGCTGTTAGAGAACTTGGGAATCACAAAAACTTGACAACATAGCGATATCTTCTCCTATTTATGGAACATGTAATGGGCCCAGTGTTTTTTGAATCCTCAAAAAATACGCCCTTAACAGAACGTAGGTTTCAACTTCACCACACTATCACGTTAGCTGACTGTAATAAAAATTCTTGAATAACATTAGGATTCTTTATCGCTCCAATCCAAATAGTTGTGTGTGTTCATTTGTCTATTTAAACAAAAATGCGCTTCAGCGTTCAGCAGAATATTCCAGGGCCAAGAGTCATCTATATTCATTCGTGCTATAAAATGTAGTGCAAATGTTAGCCGTACGGTGAAAGGTTTGCTAAATCTGTGGTAGCAGTAGCAATATCTTCAACGCTACAAATATCCACTTGTTTGTTTCCTGTGCCAGGAAGAATGTCAAGTTTTTCTGCCGCCTCAAAATTTTTAATCATTTTGTGAACACCACCATCTGACATAGACCCACGCTTTATATATTTCTTTTTATGAAATTTTCGAAGATCTGCAGCTGCGTTGCTATTATTTTAACAAAATAACTTTACGAGAAGTACTTTTTCTTTCAAAGTTGCCATTCTCCTCAAACTGTAGATTCTAATATTTTTCAGAAACAATAAACTCCTCTAATTTCAAATTAATCACTGACATAGCTAGTTAATGTGTTTTAAATCGGCAGTTGATTAGATTTGTATTGCGGGGTTTCCAAGTTATTACATCAAAGTGATTTCTACTTGTGTTAGTTCCTCGTAGATTTGAATAAAAACTTATCTTCATCCCTTTATTAAAATTTTGTAATTTTTGATGTCTCTTCTGGGTTGACTGAAACTGATAAAATAAATCTTCAAAAATTTATTTTTATTGTAAAATAAATTTTTCTTTATTTTGTTTTTTCAAAAAAAAAATCGCCTTGGGTATTGATTTCTGGAAATTTCTGAAAAGGCAAACTATAATCGTAACAAGCCTGCATCATAGCAGATAAAGTGTTTTTTCGTCCTCTTAAAATTCAAAAAGTATCTTTTCAAAGATCTAGGTCTCTTTCATTTGTTTTTATTTTTAATCAAATCTTTAAAAAATATTTTAAACATATGTTTTAACAATTTATTTCATAAAAATAAAAGTACACTTTAACCTACACGTGCATTAAAAAAAATTAGTTTTTATCGACTTGTTATCATTACACTGACGAAAGTTCAAATTGAAAGATTAAAATAAGATTAAACCTTGAAAGTATACATAAAATTAAATAAATATGATATTTCAAAAGAGTAAATGCTTGAAAAATGTGTCCATGATTTTTTATAATATCTACATTATTAATTCCGCATTATTTGATGGCATAAACTGTAGCTTAAAATTACAGGACTCCCACTTTAGTAAGAGTCGACAGCTAATTTGTGAACCTTTACAATCGACATACAATTATTAAAAAAGGTTTAAATGAAGTAAATAATTATATTTTATGAAATCTTGTTTTGTAATGTTTCGATAAATTTAAATTTATTTTAAATTGTTATATAGATCTTCGGCCCTGCTAATCATATTTAATAAAATATTTTTGAAACACTAATATTTTAAATAAAATGAGTTGCACTTCTAATCAACAAATTCAGTCACTAAAACTGATAGATTTACAGAGATTTGAATATCAGTCTTCTATAAAAACGAAGATTTTATTCTTCATCAAAAGTCACAAAGAAGATACTTTCATCATCGTATGATGTTCCCCAAGATTGATTGGCCTAATATTATGAAAAAAGTTGGTTATTATAAAATTGTAATAAACTTCATAAATGGATGAGATTTGATCACAGAAGATAGAAATGTTTATTTATTTATTTTACAAGTTGTGTCAAGAATATTTCGCAGAATATGATTCTTTATGAATAAAATTTAAACTTCATTGTTTTTTTAAGGATATTAACAGACAGAAAAAAACCCATTATTAATAACGCCATTGAAATATTAAAAAAAACTGAATTTTATATTCAATCAGAAAAAAATTTTGTCGAATAATTCTTTAAGATTTTACATAAATTATCTATAATTATAATAAAGCTCAATGTGTGTGTGTTGGCGTTTGACAAGCCAGACCTTTCCACCTAGAGCTACCAAATTTGGCAAGTGCATACCTTGGACACCGGGAATGTTCACCTTTGTAAATGATTTTTTAGAATTTTTAATTAGAATTTAAATTAATTAAAAATTAAGCGAAATTTTGACGATTTTCAGCTATAATTTCCGAAAATATCGCTCAAGCATGATTTGTACATCAAATTAAAGATAAAAACTTAGCTTTCTAATGGTATCAGTGTTTTAACATGTAACTTAAATTTCAATTTTTAACAAATTTTTAAAAAAATATTTTAACCATATTTTTTAACAATATATTTCGGATAAAACAATAAAATTTAATCTGCGCGAGCACGTCAAAGGGGAAAAAATTAGCTTTTATGAACGCGTAGCCATCATATTGAAAGAAGTTCAAAAAATTAAAAAAATAAATCAACTAATATTGAAAATTAAATCTTAAAAAATGTAACTTTCAGCACGTGATTGGATAAAATTAAATAAATATTAAATGTGATATTTTCTAAAAAGATAAATGCAAAGCAAAGGTTTCTATGATCGTTTGCAATATTTATATCATTAATTCAATAAATCATCTTTATTTACGGTAAACATGATTGAATTTATACAGGATAGCATTCAAATTCACGCCCAATGGCTAGTTTGTAAATCATTAGTAATAGACATACATATTGTTTTATACTGTTAACTTGATATAATTGTAGTAAATAATTGTATTTAATGTAGCTTGAGTCAAACAATGCATTGAAGAATAATGAGTTTTAGATTTTTTTTTCAACTTTGCTGTGTGAACCATATTTTACATCAATCAAAATATGTTACATCAATCAATCTTCAAAATCAATAATTAAAACTGACTGATTTGTAAAAATAAAAGAATATTATTATGAAATCGCGCTCTTTTAGATCTTTCTGTCCACCATCTTAAAGAAAATATCAATTTCTGGCCAACTAATGCCCGGAATTACTTCAAGTCTGATAATCAAATGAAAACGTGTTTGCGTATTTAAATGATGTGTGTGTGTGTTAGGTCGCTACACACCAGACTATATGATCTACAGCTATCGCAATTGGAATGTTCATATTTACTTTGGAGGATGAAAAAGTAAACCTAGGCTGAGTTTTTTTGAAACTTTAATTAATTAAAAATTAAGCTAACATTTGGAAGTATTCTTCAGTAATTTCCGAAAATATTACAGCACAAAATTGTGTTTTAAGTCCTCTTAAAAATGACTTTTTCCCCCAGTGATAATAATGTAATGAATTTTTTTAGAAAATATTTTAACTATATTTTCCAATTATTAATTTCTCACAAAATGAAAGTAGAATTTAACCTGCAAGATCACGTTAAGAGTGTACCAGCACTTTACCGTCATTTTGACAAAAACTCAAACGGAATGATTAAATTTACTCTTATTACTCGTATCGAAAATTAAATTGAGAAAAGTGTGATGCTCAGTGCATTGAAATGGTAGCGTAATCTTTTTGAATAATTATATGATGTTATATTTTCCACATAATTCCACAACAATATGAAAAAAAAAAATGGAATTTTCATACTATTTATCATAAGAACCCAAATATTTAAAGAATATATATAAATGCAGTTTAGTTTTTAGTTTAGAAATTAGATAATATATTTCTTAAGTTACCTTCAAAATCTAAAGAGAATCATATACATACATTGATAAGAAAATACTTTATATTTCCTTATATGTATATTTACCTTATATTTCCTTTTAACTAAAATTTTTTTACCCATTTATATATATATATACAGGGTGTCCCAAAAAGATTGAAACGCGCTTTAATTCTTTAACCGTTAGAGATAAGTAGGTGATGTAATTTGAAAAAATGTTCAAAATAAGAAAATTACATTATTTAGGAAAATTTAGGAAAGAAAATTACATTAAGAAAAAAAATCCACCTATGAATTTTTAAAAGTTACACTTTGTAAATTTTTATACAAACCCTCTATGCAAATTTGGTCAATTAGAAAGTTTTTCCTTTCCATCCCTAAAGACCATTAAAAAAACTGCATAACTGTATCTTTAAAACTTTTTGAATAATAACACAGAAAAAAAATTGACTTATGTCACTTTTCCACACCACTTGAAAGACTTTTTCGTCGGTGAAAATAGGGACCATATCCAAATTGATAATAGAAATCCTTCGATCAAAAAAAGATAATAAGTGTAAAAGAAATCCAAAATGGCATTTAAATAAAGTCCTTATTGATGAAGTTAAACAGTTTTGACAACATAAGATTGTAATAAGTGTAACATAAAAAAATAATAATAAATAAATAAAACGAAAATACATTTAAAAACACACGAATCATAAAGCATTCTCAAAATGTTTTCCATCAACACCAATACATAATTGGACTCTTCTAATAATGCTCCTGTAAATATTTTGGAGTTCTCCTCCTGTAATATTATTGCATGCATTAATTATCTTTTGTTTAAGGTCAGTTACATTCAGGGGGCGAGTATTATAAACTAGCGTTGGAAGCCGACCCCAAAAACAAAAATCGAGTGGAGTTAGATCAGGAGATCTGGGGGGCCATTCTGGGGGTTCATTCAGACCAATCCACTGTTTATTAAAGTTTTCGCCGAGCCAGTTTGTTACATTTATAGCCTTGTGTGCAGGCGCTCCGTCTTGTTGAAAATACATTTTTTTACTAATGACAATGGTGTCGTCTCCAAAGTATCTGTTACTATGCCATTTAAAATAAGTTGCAAATATTTCATAGCTGTAAGTGTTCCTTCATAAAACACTGGACCAATCAGTTTTCCGTTTCAAATTCCGCACCATACGGACACAGAAAACTTTCTCTGGTGATGTATTTCTTGCACAAAAAATGGTTTTCCAATAATGATCGTTGTGTGCGTTTATGTGTCCATTTTCCGTAAACAAACATTCATCAGTCCACATAATGTTCTTGACAAAGTTTGAATCTGTGTCCTGTTGGATTAATAACCAATTGGAGAATGCTACACGTCGGTTAATATCAGAGGGATGGAGTGCTTGAAGTCCATAAATACAAAATGGATGCCAATTGTTTTTCAAGTATTCTATGGATTGACGTCCTAAGTAATCCTGTAATTGCACTTGCTCTTCGAATGCTTGATCGTGGCTTGGGAGAAAAATATGCAATAATATCAATTTCTTGGTCTTCATTGTACAAGATATTTCTACCAGGGCCAGGTCTTGGATTAAATGAACCGGTAGTTCTCAATCTTCTCATCATCCGATAAACAAATGTACGTGAAATTTCAGACAAATAGGGATATCTCCGTCCAAATTCCCGAACAGTTTCTGCATTATTTCTATTGCAAATAGAATAAATCATTGCTCGTTCAAATAGTTCGTCATTTGTTGAAAGTACCATAATGCAAAATTAGTTACAGTATTTTTACTTCGACAATATGAAACTCAACATCGCTGAATGATTTCTAAACTTTATTTTGATATGCACGAGGAAATCTTGGTTGAGTTGTACAGGAAAGAAATATTGGAACTAAATAAGTAAATTGAAAAATAATCGTCTGCATTTCTTTATGTAACTTAAAAATAAATAAAAAAAACTTTAATATACACGTATAGAAGCGGCTAAATTCCAGTTAAATGAAAGGCAAAAATCGTCTGGCAGTTAATTTGTTAGAATGTCGGTTTGACAAAAATGTGATGAATTTGAAAACAATTAAAATTCTACCAGACTAATTTAACAGTATTTATCTTTTTTATAAATTTTGCTATAAAAATCTGTCAAATGGCTTTTATTGATTTTCAACGAAATCTTATAAAATTTCTAATGTTAATTTAGAATACATGGCATAAAATTACTTGCCCCTGATAAGATTAAAAGACAATTCTGTAACTGTATCGTGAATCTACCGTAAATACGCAAAAATGTGTTTTGTAAATAATATAAAAAAATTTATGTGTTTATAAATTGTTGCAAATTTACATTTCCATTTTGGTATATGGTCACTAAAAACAACGTTCAATTTTCAATTACGCATAACTCACTCAATTTTAAAGATACAGTTATGCAGTTTCTTTAATGGTCTTCTGGGATGGTAAGGAAAAACTTTTTAATTGACCAAATTTGCATAGAGGGGTTATATAAAAATTTAAAAAGTGTAACTTTTTAAAATTCATTGGTGGATTTTTTTTCTTAATGTAATCTTCTTTCCTATCTTATTTTGAACATTTTTTCAAATTACATCACCTACTTATCTCTAACGGTTAAAGAATTAAAGCGCGTTTCAATCTTTTTGGGACACCCTGTATATATATATGTACAGTCGATTTCGGTTAATTGGACCACATCGGGACGTGATCATTTTGGTCCTAATAACCGGCTGGTCCGATTACACGAACAAGCCCTATGCTACAAGACGAGACGTGCTATACGTAACATATTAAAATGTCATTATGACCTTTACTGTGCGGCACACGCGTATGGCGAACATACAAACAAGAACTACTGTTGCTTATGAACTTTATTCATTGAAAAATAAATTTACATAAAATTCTTCGAAACGACCAACACGATACTCAGCATGCGAAGCACAATAAAAAAAAGTTCTTATCAAATTTCAGTCAACGTTTGAAGTACTAATCCAGGGTGATCTGATGCGTTCTGTTGACGGACTGCACTTGAACAAACTCACTACAAACATCTAACGCAGCAATGGGACTGCCTCCATTTCCCTCCTGCATGAAATAGCGACGCAAAGTTTCATTGCATTTCCTGGCATCCTGTGTTGTCACTTGCACCAACTCATTAGGGGCGTCATCATCACTTTCCTGGTCTTCCGATGCTGTAGTGTGTTTTGCTGTAATTCGAGCAACAATTTCAGCGTCGTAATCTTCCTTTTCATCGTAGCATTGAAGCTCGTTGTAGATGGAAAGAAATTCTTCGTAGTTTTCGACTTGTTGAAGCTCCACATTTCTCTCACCATTTTCACTTTCAATCAGCATATCCACATCCAATTCCAAGACCAAATGCTTAACTCCACCGTGAGAAATACAGTTCTGAATTGTCTCACTGCTTATATTTCGACAGCTATCGCCCAAAAATGTAACTGCTTGTAAGATGTTGACCTTTCACCGACTTCTCTGGCTGTTGATGATGATGAGGTCAGCAAACTTTCTTCAATTGTTTCAATGACGTAATTAACCAATCTTTCACGATAAAAGGTCTTCAAATTTTTTATGATGCCCATGTCCATTGGCTGTACCAAAGCTGTGGTCCTGGGAGGTAGAAATTCCAGGTGGATGTTTTTTCCAGGCATTTTGGCAGGGGAGACAAGACACGCACAGTTCACTGACTAAAGTGTTCCGAAGAAACTGGTTTACGTGGGATTTCATTTCCCCGAAAAGAAACAAGGGTTCCTCACTGGCGGCTACCGAGCTGCCCTTTCTAAGAAACAAAGTGCTTGCTCACCTCCCACTGCTTCTTTTCCCTTTCGGACTTCCTGCTGTACACAGGCGACTTGTGGCTTCTTTTTCATCTTCCCTGCCACGTTCTTTGGTCCGTTTAAACGGAATTTTGGTTCAAATAAGCGAATAATATTAGGCTTATGTACATAGGATTTGTTTCGGTTCTTTAAGATTCAGTCCGTATAAGCGGCTGGTCCGATTATCCGGTGGTCCAATTAACCGGATTCGACTGTATATATGTATATGTATATGTATATATATATATATACAGTGAACGAAACTTGGTACATAGAATTTGCAACACATTTGTAGATTTCTATCAAAGATTCAGCAAAATCTGTTTAGCGGGAATCTATCTGTCCGGTTGTCACAATATAAATTAAGAAACTGTCTCATAAATTATATAAATAAAATAACTATATGCGAATAGAGTAAGATAAACAAAATTCGGCACACGGATTTTCTATCTATGGCCTAGGTATTTATCAAATTTTGAACTAAAGTCAATGATTGTCTGTTAGTTTGTATTTTCAGAAACATATTAACACGATAGCTGAAAAATGTTAGGATTTAAGAGACTACGTTAAAAAGTTGATTTTTTTTCAAAATTATGTGTTTTTAAATTTTTTTTCAATGTTTGGACATGTTTCTTTAGGAAACCGTTGGGAATTTTGTTTCTTTGTTTTGGGGGAAATTAAATTTATTTTTATATTTGTAATTACATGTAAATCGATGCTAATTATATCTCCAAATATAAAATAGCCCCAATTTCTGATTTTACAAATTTTAATCACTGGTAGAATTTTTTTAGGTAAAATTTCATAAATTAAAATATAAGGGAACCATTTGTTCAAATTCGGTATGATAATTTCCCGACATATTCTGCAGTTTCTGAACAAGACACCTGTTGAGCATTTCAATTCCAATTTCTATCTGAAAAAATAAATAAGGCAAAGATTGCCTTTTCCGTTAGTGAATGTGAATTAAAATAATTGGCAAAACACCAAATTTAAATTTTTAACAACATTTAATTGACAATCACATAGGACGACACATAACAGACAAGAACAATAAAATAAAATTAATACAGGAACAATATCATCCAGCTCCTGATATCAAGTCTCTCCCCTCGTTCACTGACTTTCCCGCCGTTCAACGCCGCCCTTTTCTTCCCTTCAGTTCGTTTGCTGATTCTCATCATCCGCAGGGCCCTCACACCATCTATACATTTAGATAGATTTTATATTGCTTTTATGTTTCACAATATGAAAAAAAAATGGAATTTTCATGTTATTTATCATTAGAATCCAAATATTTAAAGAATGTATATAAATGCAGCTTAGTTTTAAGTTTAGAAAGTAGATAATACATTTCTTCAGCTACCTTCAAAATCCAAAGAGAATACATTGATAAACATCTAAACTGGAAGATTTTTACCTTATATTTCCTTTTAACTAAAAAATCCCCCATTTTTTTTTTGTAAATTCAAAAAAACAGCAACTGTTTTTTAACTTATATAGTTTGGTATCATAGATTTTTTTAAGGCAAGAATTCAAAAATATAACCATTTTGGAGTTTTTTTAAAAAATTATTCCGTAAGTAGATACATACCTTAAATATATCAAGTTTTGTGACTGAAAGTGAAATTTTGGGTCAAATTTTCATTTCAATCGATAGGAAAAGTGCATTCAAAACACGAATTCGATGTTTGGATACTATTAATCTTATGATAGGCATAAATCGCCGAAAAATTGCCGAGAATGATTCGACAGACTAAGCAAAAAATGTAAATTTATGCCAAAGGTCAATATTTCGTAATTATTGTACTCTAATACCATGCAAAGTGCTCTCGCGATTACATTTTTACCAGAGAATATGAAAATAATGTTTATGAGAAATTAGTAACTCTGATTTTCAGTTTTAAATAATTGCATAGTTTTCTTATGGTTACTATAACGGGCAATTGAAGAATGATATTTATTTTTTAAGTAAATTTTTCAAAACTTTTCATACTATTTAAAAAAAGAAAAACAATTCCGTATTAATTAGAAATGAGTTTGATTATTTTAGACCAAGGTGAAAAGTGGAGATACAAAAGAAGCACCTGTAAAATCTTATTTGGAGCAACTTTTGACTTTCGTTGCCTTTAAAGAAAGTGTGTGTCTGGTAAGTAACCTTTCAATAAATTATTTTATGTTTATTATTTAAAATACCTTTGATTATATACTTTCTAGTCAATTTTGATTAGCATTTCGTCAGTCAAGAATAACAGTTGTGTTATTTTTATGTTTGTTAAATTATGTTCGATATTAATCGTTCTCTATGCAAATTTTTTTTTGAATTACAAACTGTTATGGATATTCAGCCTGGCCAGTTAAGAAGCTTCATTCCTACACATTTTTCTTTTCCCTTTCTAAAGTATGGGATCGCGATTCTTCTAAAAATTATAATTTTAATTAAAAGTAGTGAAACTTAGTTAATTCAATGGCTTGATGGCAGAATTAAAATATTGTCTTAAAAAAACAGAAAATAACATTCATAACTGAAATTGTATATACACTAAATCAAATATTTCCCAATTTACTAACATTTTAGCTTTTTTTTAAAATTTCTAACTCATTAAAAAAATATCATGCATTACATTAAAGAAGCAAAACTTCTATTTAGCAAAACTTTAGATAAAAGGTAGATTAAAAAAAATTCAGATAACTTTTCAAAAGAAAAAACGGCATAGATACGTATAAACTAAAAAAACTTTCATTATTGTTTACTTCTAAAGCTAAAAGTTCTTATGAAATCTTAACAGAAATGACGTATATAAGGAAAGTTGCTCGATTCGATAAAATGATATAAGTAAATAGGATACTTTTGTTGAAGTTCATGTTAGTTGAAGGAAGGCACAATATTGATTATTTGAAGAAACAAAGAAAATAATTTGAATTTTAATAACTCTAAATTAAAGTATTGTGAATTATGAGGCTTTATAGAAAGTAAGTTTTCCTGGAGCCATAAACAAAAAGAAAGTTTCTTGAAATCATTTAGGAAAAATGTACTATTTATTTTCGAATTCGGAAATTTTCCGCGCGTTTGCACAATCGCCAGGACGAGCTTATTTCTTCCCCCCCCCCCCAAAAAAAAAAAAAAAAAAAAAAAAAAGAAAGAAAGAAAGGTGAGAGGAAAGATGACAAGAGAGTTTCCATTTAGCAGTAAGGTAAATTCAGATTATTCTTGGAATTAGATGGCGTAACGATTACATCTTATTAGCATAAGATCTTGCCCAAGATCTTCAGAATGCTGTTCTATGTTCTGAAAGCAACACATACCGTAACGTCATAGCAACAATAATTAGGGGAATTTTGTACTAACACAGATATTTCTGCGTGACACTCCTCAGCTAAATACAGTCATTTAAAAGTGTTAATCTCAGGATCCTGAAACGATCGGTAGTGCAGTTGTTGAATTACTTTTCAATATATTAATTGCTGGAAAGACTTGTCCTGGTATTGGATAAAATTCTACATTCCTACGTTGTACAAGTCAGATGCTAGAGATTGAAAGCAGAATGCAAACAGCGCATGTTAGATTATTTTGATAGTTTTAGTTTTTAATACATTTTGTGATAATCAATAACAGCTACATTATGCTGCATGCTTTGTAACATGACATAGCTAAGAACTTCTTAAATAATATTTTGTTTCAAATATTATTTTTAGAATTATTTCCGACACATATAGAAATCTTGTTAAGTGATTGTCTTGGCATATCTGGTAATTACGTTTCGTGGCTTCTATTTAAAACTGTATTATTATTGTTGTTAATTCAGTATTTTATTAATTTCAGATAATTAATAAAATCGCTGAGATGAAAAAGGGAGTTCAAATCGATTTTGAAATTGGATATTCCCTACAAGAATGTGAAGAACTGATGCAAGAGCAAAATAGTTTAGAATTTCAGTGTGCAGCAAGTATTATTTCTTTTTCATGCTATTTTTAGAAGGAAATGGACTAATGAAAAATAGTTTGTAATGCTCATCGAGAAGCAAATATATATTCTTTACTTTAATTAATGGTAAAATAAGTGGTAAATTAATGGTAAAAATGTTTTAAAAAGGCAGTATTACCAATAATAAAGTATATTAAATAAAATATGAACGAAAAGAGCTTTTAGAGAAAATTTAACAAAAGTTTGTATAAGATGTCAAATTATACTAAAATAATTTTTCTTTGTTAACAATAGGAAAAGTACAAAAACTTGGCACTTTCTTTTTTCAATTATATTATTTATAAATATTTGGCATATTTTTTGTCGACTTTTCATGATGAACTAAATTTTTTGGTCCTTTGCGTTCGACTTACAATTATTTTGTTCCATCATTGCCCTATGTTTTCCTAAAACACCTACCGTGTTTACTAAGCATGAAATAATTCAAATTTGTAAAATATCATGTATTAAATATGTAGTGTATCGGATATTTAAACTTTATTGCATATTTAAGTTAATTTGATCCAACGCAGATTTTGCAAGAACTAATTTTTAGAATTATGCTTCTATTCTTTGCAGATTATATGTATTTTGCTGCAGAAGATTGAGTATTTATTTTAAATTATATTTCAAATTTTTCTTAATCAATAATTTTGGTGTGTGAAATTATTATACACAAAAATTAAGGATTTATTTTTAAGATAGAAAATAAATTCAATTAAGTATACAAAACTTAAATAAATTATAATGAAACTATTGGCTATTGATTCAATTCATAATTAAAATAAAGTTCACAAATTACATGATTTTTAACACACTTGCTACCGAACTTTATTTAAAAGTATTGTGTCTTCTAGAAAAAATGAAAAAGAACAATTCATTTATCTTTTTAAGCTGGCGAAATAAATATTAAATTGAAGATATTTAATTAAAATTTTTTTTATAAGAATATGAGAAGTGAATTCGCTCTGATTTTAGTAATTTTGTAGGGAATCGTTTTTGTGGAATCACCAAAATTATTCTTTAAATTATTATACGTTTTTCTGTAGGATATTTACGGGAAATATTCATCCCTGAAGAACGATGCTTCATCTGCAATGAAAGAGAAAAACTTCCTTACGAAACAATTCAACGAATATAGCAAGATTTTGGACGATGCCTCGCAATCCTTAGCAGCAGCAATAGGAAGAAGGAGGGACCTCGTATCCGCCTCTACAGAGTTTTATCGTCATCTTTTTCAAGTATTTTTGCATAAGCTTTAATTATTTCGAATTAATATTAGGTGAAAATTCATAGTTAAATGCTTACTACAGTAAATGGGCAGTATTTAGTCTTTTTTGACACTTTCCACTTTCAATTTGACTGTTTTTTTTGTTTATTTTAGTTCCGAAAAAAAGCCCAAGAAATCAGGGATTTCGTCTCTCATTTTGATAGCAACCTTGATTTTCAAAGAGAAATGAAACTCTATATCCAGAAAATTCAAGCGTTCATCGATGAAATTTGTAAGATAATTGTTAATTTCTTAAATCAATTAGTTGGTAAAAATGATATGGCACCAAAATAATTTTATAATGCTGTAGAAAAAGGAAATTCTTCGAATTTGGAGAATAGCAACTTTACTGTTCTTTTTTTCTAAGTTTAGAGATTTTCCTTTAATTTGATTTTTTCACATCATATACAATTTATCACAGATTTAGGTATATTTTTCGAATCAAAATCCAGAATATACAATAAATTTTGGAAACATAAAAGATAAATCAGTGTTTTATTTCAAATCACATAGCGCCGCTATTCAGTTTTGTATTCTAGTAATCATCTTCGAATAGGAAAATTTATCTTTTCTAAAAAACATTTTTTCTAAAGCAGGATTTAAAAATATTTTCCTGAGAAATGAACAAACTCAAATTTTTAAAAATAATAATTATAAAACATTTAGAATTTTAAAATATATAAAGTTATAAAAAAGAAAAGATAAAAAAAGATAAATATAAAAAGATAAATATGAACCAGTGGGTGTAGTTTCTCCGAAACTTTTTTGCATGCTCTGCAATAAACATCTTATCTACCTCACCACAGCATGAAATTGTGGACTTTGGGCCAAATTCGTGAATGACTTGAAAGCTATTAGCAAACAATTGCTACAAAATATAGATTTTTAATGTGAATCTACCATTATTACTCTAATGGTAGTTTATTACTCTAATGTGTGATTTTTTTTCTCCGAATTGTAACCAAAAGTCGAGGCAGAATTACAGTTATAGCCGCAAGATTCGGAATTTTTCATCCATTTAAATCATTGTATTTATGAGTTATTGAGTTCTCGTTCATGTAATAGAATAGATCCACAGATTATCAACCTTTTGAAAGAATTCGTTAAAAATTTAAGAATTCGCACTTTAGAACTAAAGTTATGTACCAAATTTTACTTGTTTGGTTCTACTTTTTAAAATTATGGAATTAACTTTCGTTTAAACCCACAAAAAGATGAGTTTTGAATGGATTTTTTTTTCAAAATTAGACAGAAATATGCTAATTTTGACCAAAGCTCATGCATAAAATTTTAAATTTTTTAAAGTGTTTTTTAATTATTGTGTTCATGGATAGACAGGCATAATGTCAAACATGTGTTTTTCGAACTCAGGGAGGTCTTAAACGTGGAGATTCGTTAAATTTTATGATTAGAAAATCTCATTTATCTAAATTTTGTATCTTAGAAAGTGAAATGAAAGAAAAAAACTCCTTAACAATTGATTATCCAAGAGCAATTTAGTATGGCTTACCTAATATAAAATTTTTGAACACATTAATACGGACAAAAACGATTTCAACTCAATAAATAGAAGGAATTTGGATATAAAATTTGACTTAGAAATAAAAATCATGTCCGATTGAAAACTTGAATTTGGTTTAAAAAGTTTGTAAAATTGTAAGAATCGATCCCTTTGAGTAATTCTCTGAAGATAAGGCAATAATGATTCTAGTTATAGAGGTGCCCCATCGAATTAGTTCACTGTTATTCATGTATGAGATGAACAGTACTGTAGATTCAGACTTGTTTCTTGTCCGCAGGCTGCATATCTGTAACGGTGCTTTCCCAGGGACTTCATCTTTTACAAGTTCTCGCCAAATTAAATTTATCTGGTACTAACAGAGAAAAGCATAGACATCATGTCGGTGGTTGGTTGACTTTTGTTGAAGTAGAGCGGGAATTCAGACTGATGGAGCTGAACCGACTCTCTATGAAACTTCATTTGATGTGGCAGTTACAAAGATGCAATATCGGCATAAGGCAGGTAAGGAATTCTTGCTGTGAGTAAACTGGTTGAATAAAATAATTGTTAAATTCGTGGCTTTCTGAGCATTTGGATAATTAAATCGTAATCTTGAAAGATGCCCACGCCGTGAAAGTTAATTTCGGTATTTTCTACATCATATTTAATAATAAGAAAAGCGTGAATATGTTTTATATTTATAGATGCATCTAAAACCATTGGATTAAAAAATGGTTGAAAATTAATTTTCTTTAAACATGAAATATTTTGAGGGCAAGGAATATTTTTAATATGTTAACAGGAGAGAAGAAGGTAAATATTTATTAAAAGTTTTGTAAATATCATGATAGGAGCTCTATTTATCAAAATATTTATCATTTTTATAAATTATTAAATTTTAAATTCTTATGGAAACAACTCTATTCTAGGTTCATTAAATTTTCACTGAGAACAAGCAGCACAGCATTCAAGTATCAATATCATGCCTTATTACTAGGAAGTTTTGTACAGTTAGACTGACGCGCCGTTTTAAAGATATATGAGGTCTATTTTGAGATTGATTCTTTCTTCTGAGCAATGGTCAGATGTCTGCACTAGATTTCTTTTCCTCCTTACTTCCATGACACATATACTCGTACTCGGTCAGCTGGACAATTTCTGATAATTTAGTTTTTTAAAAATGGGCTGATTAAAATTATGAAGAATGATTTTAGATTGCATGATACATTTCAAGTCATTGAATGTTTTTTTTCCCATAAATTGAAAGATAACGGTATATTTTATTCATTTTTAATACAAGTTTTTATTTTGTATATAAAATCTATACAAAACGCAAATAAAAATATGTACAGATAAATAAAAAATATCTGGAAGACCATGCTTCGCTCTGCCAGTGTTTTTCCTTTTTTTGTAAAATCGTGTTTGTTTGGATAAAATATTTAAATACGAGTACCATACTGATTACATTTGAATATTTTTTAATCCTACCTGTATATGATCTGGTCATTTAAAAAAAAATCATGAATGGACTTTGTTTATCATGTTATTCGAAATAATCTGCTACTGTTTGCTTCAAATTATCTATCATTTCCATCGCCGCGATTTTGCAGAAAGAAAGCTGTTTTCTCCAAAGGAAGCTTCTAAAGCAAGATTGAAAATTCAGGTACTTGGGGATGGAGAAAATGAATTTTATTTGGACGGATTAGTTTGTGGTACTCCGTGTTCGAGGTCAGTAGACACGAGAGCTGATTCGACCTTGTTGGGAGAAGATTTGTCTCAGAGGTTGAAGGGACAACCTATTTCCAAGTTCCTTTGTATCTCCTTGTGATTCCAGCCATGAAGATCACTTGGCTGGAATGGCTCGTATTTCATCAATTTCGATCAGGAGTTTTCCAAGAATTCAATTTTATTGTATATCTTAACAAGAGTGCGATGCAGATAGGAGTCACCTGTGCATTTGGACAAATAATGTCTTCGCAGAGGAACTTTACCTGCAAAGGCAGATGCACTCTTTGAAAGATCCTGTGTTGAGAACTATGGATACTTCTCGAGTACCAAGAATGAGCCAGGAATAAACGGATAATTCTCATGAAAGCTTTGGAGACGACGGCAAAGAATTCCTGGCTTTCAAAGAATACTCGGATCCCTAAAAGCACTGTTGAAGCATCCCGATATTTGGTTGGTTCGATGGAGTAAGTTGGAAGTGGGCAATCAGCCAGGCTTGGTAGACTTCGTTCTGAAAAGTTCTGTTACGATACTATGTTTGGCTTCTTGGGGTACCTTGTACTTTAAGAAGCCGGATCAAATCTGGATGTACAATCCGAAACAAAGTGGTCCCAGCAGCAAGCAACGGGAGGATTCAGAAGGACCTTTTACGATCGTAAACATAGTGAATGATGTCGTCAGCGAAATTATGGAGGTCGCCGGACTACAGATAGTTCACATTAGTCGGTACCTAAAGCAATTACTGATTATAGCAGGACTGTCGACTTATTAGTCCCTGAATAGAGGAAAATATTACGAATCTCTAATATTGCTTTCTTGCACAGTTAGTTCCATCGTAGGAAAGACCATTTTACTATGAGCCCTATTGGATGTTGATCAAATGCCAGATCAACTCCAAAAGTATGGTTCCAAGGGATAAGATTAAATGAGTATGATGGCCAGTTTATCTCTATTCCAATAAATGTTAATTTGTTCATAACAATGACTCTATTTTCTTTCAGAGATTACTGAAGTTACAATACTCCTTTCTGCATAAACCTCGAAGTTCCTGATTTATCATGTAGCACTTTATTAATTACTCCATAATCGCAACTACCTTTCAATTCTTGCAAGAAATATTTCAGTAGGAATGCTCTTAAGAAATTCACCTATTGTCATTGTATATTTCAGTCAGAGAAGAAGTTTTTAACTAATTTTGAATATTATGTATCAAATTTTTTACAACTTTCAAAACAAACATAACACTATATTCCCTTTTTCTATCGACTTCTGTTTATGAACAAAGTATTCGATTTTAGAATGAGGGCATATTTTTTTAGATGAACCTTATATGTGTACATGCAAGAAAGCAACACAATAAAACTTAAATTGTTTTTAAAAGAAGGAGAAATTTGTGATGCTTTAAGACCTTCATTGTACAATAAAATAGATAACTTAAATAAATTAATATTATATAGCAAATAAGTATCTTTTTATTATAAGAACAATGAATATATGTTCTTTTACAGTAAGCGTCAAAGCACGTTGATTAATGATTCTTGTAAATATTTAATTGTTATTAAATGTTTTATTTTAACTCTAAAAGGATTTATTATTGTGTGTTTTTCTAACTGACTGACGTGTTGGCACAGCAAAAAAAGAGAAAAGTCTGAGAAAGTCAGGAGCGAATCTTACCCTAAGCAAGTAGTAACCATAAGACCTAGAAACGAATTAAGCATCTATTTTTTGGGAAGATATAGAATTTTGAAGAATAGAATGTCATCTATATGTCAGCCTGTGTATCAAAATTACAACATATAATGATTATTGGTTGTAAATTCTTTCAAGAAATGATATTTAACAAATAATATGAATGTATTAATTGTTACGATGTATTTGCATTTGAACTTTCTTTTTTAAAAATACAGTTTTGTAAAGAAATATTTAGCAACATTTTTTCATTATTTTTTATATCACTTCCAGGCAATACAGTGGTTGAAAGATTTAATTCAAAGCATGCTAGCTAGAAGTGAAGAAATTGGTGAAACTGCAGAAGAAGCAGACAATTTATTTCTTCTTCACATTCGATTTCAAGAAGCAGGAAAAGTAATAAAATTATTATGAACTGTTTTTTTTAATGTACGTTGAAATGGAAATTTTAAAGAGGATGTAATTATTTTTACATTTAAGAAATACTTAGACTTAAGTTCATATATTTATCAAGTTTCAAACAGTCAGTTAAAAACTGAAGTACGTGTTGAGAGATTTTATTTTCGAATATTTGAAAATAACAATTAACTTTTGAGAACACTTAAAAAAAATCGTATAAGTCAACAAATAGCAAATAGAAAAATGTGCTGTTTTGAAATTCGAAATCTTAATTTATTTAAATGATTTAAAAGAATTTTGTTTAGTTTTCTGGAATTATTTTAAAAATTACAACTCTAAAAAAGAATTCAGTTGTAGATAAAATAAACGATTTTCTTTCGTATGCTTCATGCGTTAAAAAAAAACGAATATGTTAAGTTGTTAAGTAGTTTTTAACTCTTGCCTTATGGAAATCCGCTCAGCCGGAATAATTTCACTGAAGGACAATATCATAACTACAGTAAGCCGGTTAAATTTTCGACAGTGTAAGCTTGAATATCGGCTAACACAACATATTGTAGGAGAGGAATTCTTGTTCTAATTGTTTTCAAACTATTGTATGTGTTTTATTTCATTGAATGAGAAAATGTAGAGTGATAGAAAGCATCTTCTAATGTCTAAAACTGAATGTATATTAAAAACCCCTCTCCAAAATAGCGATATCGTATCGCAATGATACCAGCTAAAACCGGAACTCATGTACACAGATCACGGAGTGGTTGCCGTGTATTTGCAGCGTTTATTTCCGTGATTCAAATAGTGATAGCTTTATATAGAGGGTTACGGTATGTACTTATTACTAGGAGCGAAAGGGTTCAATAAAATTTGCCGCTTCTCTCTGGAATTTTTTTCATTGTAATAAAATTTACTGATGGAATTTGAGTAAAAAATACATATAAATCTGATTTTAAGACAAGTTTCTGTTTTTTTTTTTTGCTAAAAAACCAATTATATTTCAAATGTGTTTGTTTATTCGTCATTCAATGATTGTGATAATTGTAGAAAGAGAGCTTGATAAAAATTGCATTTTATCATCACCATATATTTAGTAATCACCAATTCCCTTATGCTGAGACCTTTCCTGTTTCATATAAACTAGTATAAAAGAAATTCTAATCAGCATAATTTTAGTATTTTGTAAATGCCATTAGCCTTTTTTTATTTCGTGTTCAAGTGAGACAAAGCATAATTAATTTTTCTTTGTTTTATGATTTTCGATGAATGCTCACCGAAATTTTTCTTCTTATAAATTACAAGAATGATATTAACAAACGGAGACACAAAACAAAAGTTTTTAAGTAAGAATTTTTGATCTATTTTGTCTGTTAAATGAATATTTATCCAGGTATGCCTTTTATTAATTGTTCCACAAATCAATTGAGTACCATCGAAGAATGAATTTATTTTTTTACTCCCTTCTAAATATGCCTTGAACTATGGTATTTGAAAAGAAATATTCTTCATTTTGCTTTTTTCGGTTCCTTTATTTACACAGGGAAAACAAAAGTTCGACTAAATTTATGCATTCTCGTGATTTCTTTCTTTTTCTTACCGTGTTTAAAATTTCCTGAATCACTTGGCATGTAATTCTGGAATGTTAACAATAATAATCTAATAAACAATAACAATGTAGTGGTTATTGTGTATGAACGGAATTCTTTAGACTCTCCTGCACGGTGATGCCATTTAGTTTTTCATTTAAAGTTCTGAAACATTTTCGTTTATATAATTATATATAACAAGGAAACTTCATAAATATCCATACATTAATAATAATTTATTTTTCCTAACATGAAAAAGTATGCATTAGGAGATTTTTAATTAATTACTGATATTTAAAAAAAAAAATAAAACTTCTAAAAAAGCAAAATAAAAACAGAAAAAATATCATTTTTGAATCATTATAATTTATAAATCAATGATAAAAGGGTTAAAAATTCTTTATGTAAATTTAGTAAAGATTATGAATGCTGATCTAAATGTGCCTGTTTTGATACTTCAAAAATATTGCAGAAATGCTTTATTGAGTTAATTCGTACCATGTGATACTTGGCCGATGAGCTAGACTGATTTAATTTTAATAAATTGCGCATTTCACATGAAAAAATTCATAGCTCATATGGACATTCAAATGCCTGTTGATTCTATCGCTGAATTTTATGAAAGTAGGTATTAAGTACAGAATGGCTTCTCTTTGTCTTTGGGCAGAGAGGTCTGAGTAGAATCCTCCCCTTAAAATAAAACACTGTAGCAGGTGCATTTTGCGTTAGAAGGAACTGGGTCAAATCTTCTTCCTATTGCGTGTAACATGTTGATTTTATGGCACAATTGTATGACCGGTCGAAATTTCATTAGTTCCTATCAGCGCAAGATTTACGAAATCTTCTGGATATTGTCCATTATTTTGAATGCTGGATAATATTCTTAAGATATCGTAACAATGTACTTAGGGTATCTTATGAGGCAATGCTTGAGATATAGTTGATTTTCCCACGTATTTGTATTAGACAAACTTGCCTTGAGTGAACAGCTTTTAAGTAATACATTATTATCAGATGTTTTCCATTCATTTCGTTTGTTTTCAATGCTAAATCCCCTCAAATATTTATGAAAATATTATTCAGTGATAATGAAATTTATAAAACTGATTATGCCAAGAAGTAGAGCGTTGCCTCAGTGGTTTAAGTCATTTAAGTAAGTCTCATTATCTGTAAATTTCGGCACATTATCGGTAAATGAAATCACTGTAGTTAGAATAAAAAATTAATTTCATCAAAACCAGATTTGATGCATAATTTTCTTTCATGAAATATAATTTAAGATATTGTGTAAGATTTGAAATTTCATATAGTTTCTTCAAATACTTGTGATTAGTGTGCAATTTTCCTTTCATCATTTTTTGATAGATGGCTGCAACAGTTAGGGATAAACAAAATAGACGGATAAAAATATCACACAGTAAATTTAAGCATCTGTCAACATTACGATAGCACAGTATCAGTGATTTTTTGTTTATCCTAAATTCACATTGTTTATTCTCGATTGTAGATGTTGTTGATTGTCAAATTCTCACCATTTGAAAGAAGTTGTGATTTTCTGATTCCATTCGAAAAATTTGCGGCTGAAGAACATTGAGTACTTTTGTGTGCTTATGTTGAGTCTGATCTTAGTAAAAGTGCATGTCGTGAGACATGCACTTTTACTAATTACTACATATTTTGACATCAAGGAACAGCAAATTGGTGGAAGAAAGATAATTACGTGATAAAGACTAGCGCCAAATATAAGAAGAATTGGCATAATCATTGGGAATGACTCAATAAACCATTTCGATTATTTTGTATCATTGTCTTTTATTTAAAAAATAATGTTAAAAATTCGCCGGAAATCTGTTTATAATTGTTTAATTCTGCCTAGCACTGATTTTTTAATAAAATTTTAACTTTTCAGTACATTATGCAGACTAAGATATACAATTTATTAATAAATTAATTTTATTTTTAATTCGCATAAAAGTTTGATCTCTAACATATTTAGTTTTTGAAACCTGTTTAAAAATGAAAATATCCATAGTAACAACAAATTAAGTTTATAAAATTACGATATGTTACGTAGAAAATAATATTTTACAATTAATTAGAGGTAATTTTAAACAAGAAAAATTATTGCGACGCTTTCGTATTTTATATTTTAAAACCAAGGTGCTCTTATTGTTTTCGAACGCCTTATTTTGATATAAGAAACTCAAATAGGTAATTTTAATAAGCTTTAAAATTCTGAAAGTTAAGCAACATTTATAGTGCGATTCACTTTGAATTACATTTACAAAATAGTGAACTTTTCTGATTCAAAAATTCCCTCATAACACCCTTATACCATTCCATAATAAATTATACGAAATTGAGGCTTTTCTTAAAAAGTGTGGAATGGAAACTATGCAAATATTTTTTACAATCTCGTTGCAAAATGAACAATAAAAGACTGGAATGAGACTTTTAGCCGTTATGAAGTTCTATCATCCGCTCTAATCTTTGATGTAGATTACTGAATTTCACTGGAAAAGCTTTGATGGCTGGCAGGTTCATCATATGAAATATACATATTACAGGAAATCGCTACTGAATGGAGCATGATCCATTCTTTCGAGAATCCTGGAAATATTTCTTCTTTAAAAAATATAGACTGTGGATATTTTTTAATTTATTAAGTTGGTGGCTATAATGAAATGTAAATTTAACATATAAATTCCATAAATTGCTTGTTCTTGTAGAATTTCTTTGATGATTCTGGTTTCCTTTGCTTTATTCTAACACATATACCGGGTGGCCAGAAATAAAACACCCCTACTCTGACCTCCCTGGATATCGAACTACTCAGTGTAAAGGCTTGAAAATTTGTGGACATACTATTCAAAAAATGGGGAAACGGATTTCACGAAAAAAAAATTTAGTTCCAGAAATCACCGATAGGTGGCGCTGTACCACTGGACGTATGCTGAAAAGACACAAAAACACGTTTTAAACACATTTTATTTGAAAGTACCAAGCATACATGAAACAAGGACGTTATCGATGCAGGGAATGCTGCTCAATATGGTTCCCTTCCTGAAGATGTAAAATGTGAAGTCTGTGGACAGCTTGTTCAACTGCGGATCGTAACTGGTCATCTGAGATGCTTCTCACATGCAGACTGATACTCTCTTTCAAATCTGCCAAGGTTATCAGACGTTCTCGATAAACAAGGTGTTTTAAGTGTCCCCAAAGCCAAAAATCACACGGATTAAGATCCGGTGAACGAGATGGCCAAGTTGTCAGAAACGCGCGACTGATTATTCTGTCAGTGGTGAAATGTTGGCGAAGAAACTGTTGCACAGGGAGTCCAATGTGTGGAGGTGCTCCATCTTGCATAAAAGTAATGGTGTCAAGGCATTGGCGCTGCTGCAAATGGGGTACAACAAATGTTTCGAGCATCCTTTTGTACCTGTTGGCCGTCACGGTACATGTCTCAAGGCCATTGGAAGTAACCTCTTCGAAAAAGAACGGTCCAAGGATGAATGTGGCTGTGAATCCACACCAGACTGTAACTTTCGGTGAGTGGAGTGGAATCTCTTGGAAGGTACGGGGGTTTGTCGTGTCCCATATGCGACAGTTATGGGTGTTCACTGTTCCACTGAGGTGGAAATGGGCCTCATCGCTCCACAGAATCTGCCACGGCCACGATGCATCCACTTCAACTCTAGCAAGAAATGTCAATGCAAAGGTCAGTCGCATCTCCCTGTCTGTGGCCAGCAATTGTTGATTAGGGCGGATTTTGTACGGGAAACAATGCACCATTTTTCTGAGTACGTTCCACACTGTGCTATAGGGAACACCCAAGTGTCGTGACACTGCACGTGCACTACTGCAGCCTAAAACATTATCCATTGACTGTTCAACAATACCGGTGGCAACATCTTCAACGACATCTGAACGAACCGGTTTGCGTCCTCGACCAGGCTGAACTCCAAGATGTCCAGTTTCCTCGAATCGAGCGATCATTCTCCTGAGAGCTTGTGGAAGCAATGGTCCCTTACGCAAATCCTTAAGTCGGCGAAACTCTCGAAGTGCTGCTGGAGCATTTCCTTTATTCTCGTAAAACAACTTCACAAGCAAAGCGCGTTCTGGCAGCGTGACAGCCATCACTAATAAGAATGACATTCCCCACCTTTTAACTTCTTTATACCCAGAACATGGCTTCTAACCATGCTTTATGCAAATTTTTCTGGTTACAGTATGAAATTGCAGTTACAACGGGAGTTCTAGCTTCTTTACTATTTTTATTTTCCATAAGGGGCAGAAAAATTAAAAAGGAAGCATGGAAGCATTCCATTCCGCATAAACATTTAAATTTTTATTATTATTTGTGTCTTTTGATCATAGTTCCAGTTGTGCAGCGCCACCTATCGGTGATTTCAGGAACTAATTTTTTTTTCGTGAAATCCGTTTCCCCATATTTTGAATAGTATGTGTACAAAATTTTGAGCCTTTACACTGAGTAGTTCGATATCCATGGAGGTCAGAGTAGGGGTGTTTTATTTCTGGCCACCTTGTATAAAAAAGAAAGCCCGAGAAATCCTGTAATGTATCCGTATAAAAGAATTAAGAATATGGAAAAAATAACACCAAATTTAATTATGAAAAATAATTTCAAATATATTGTAAAGCATATTTTATAATTTGAGAATGATATTTTCTTTATATCACTGGAAACGTTCTTCACCTTTTCTGAGCTCAAATTGTTGGCTAAGTTGTAAATCTTTCGTATATTTTTACTTCTCATACATTATGACTAAAACTATAATATTTAATTTTAAATCATAAATTCAATAATCTGTTGTGCTACTATGTATCCAAAAATAATACAAGTTAAATCATTTAAATGTGAGTTCTTAAGTATTCAAGAACCCCATTCATTTCAAGGATTTTATTTATTTACTTATTTATGTTATGATATAATTGAACATGTTTATCGTCTCACGTCAAGAAAAAAGGCTTTTAACCTATTTAAAAAAGAAAATGGAAGGAAAAAAACAATGAAATTAAGATGAAAGTGATATGATTAATATATGAAAGTTAATAATGATGAAATGGCTAAAGAAAAAATGTGAGAAAATCTTAAAATATGTCAAGAAATTAAAAAAAATAATTAGATTTTATAATTTATTTAAATTATGCACAACATATGTCATAAAGGGCTGAATTTTTTTCAAACAAGTATCTAAATTCTTTAAAAGGGTCTTTTTTTCTAGTTATGTTATATTAAAATATTTTTAGTATTGAGATGTCTTGAGGAAAATTATTCTTTTACCTTGTATAAATTTAATTTAATTTAATTAATTAATTTGATTAATTAATAATTAAGTAACAAATTAAGATGCGCCATTTTGTTTGAGATAAAGAACTGAATCATCTATTTTCTGTCATTGAAAAATTTGTAAGAACTAATGCGAATCAACGTAATTTCATTCATAGATCGATGAATTTGATATTAAACATATTTCCGATGGCCCTAGAAAAAATTAAATAAGAATTTTAGGCGAAGCAAAATGTCAGAGGGCTTCTGTGTAGATTTTTACAAAAACTGAGTCAGAAGTATAACGTGCAGAAAATTATAAAATTTATTAAATAAAATTAAAAAAAATTACTTTTAAATTATGGTAGGCCATGTATAGTAACATCAGAATTCTAATATGTATTTTCTAGATAAATTTTTTTTAATAAACTGAAAAAAAATTATCAGAAAGTTATTTAATTTTACATGAATCATTAATATTTTCCATATACCATTGGGAACTATTTTTCATTTGCATTTAGTTGTGCTTTATTCGTAAATCATATTTTCATGTTAATTTGAATATCAAAGAATCAGTTAATGAATAAAACAAAATCATTTATTAAAAGATTTATTTAGTCTTGTGAGAATGTCTTTGAAATGTAATAAATATTAATACATATACACTGAAGTGACAAAAGTCATGGGATGACTGTTAATATCGTGTCGGTCCTCCTTTTGCCGGCGAAGTGCAACAACTGGACGTGTCATGGAGTCCACAAGTCGTTGGAAGTCCTCTGCAGGAATATTGGCTCAATATCCTGCAGAGGACTATTCTATTATAATTGTGAAAGTGTGGATGGTGCAGGAGTTTGGGCACGAACGGACCTTTCGATGATGTCCCATGAATGCTCGATGGGATTCATATCGGGTGATCTAGGTGGCCAGATCATGCGCTGGAATTGTCCGGAATGTTCTTCAAACTAATCGCGAACAGTTCTGGCCCGGTGACATGGCGCATTGTTATCCATAAAAATCCCATCGTTGTGTGGGTACGTGAAGTCCATGAATGGCTGCAAGTGATCTGCAAGCAGCTGAACATAACCATTTCCAGTCAATGATCGGTTCAGTTGCACCAGAGGACCGAGTCCATGCCATGTAAAAACTGCCCACACCATTATGCAGTCACCACCAGCTTGAACAGTGCCTTGCTGACAGTTTGGGTCCATGGCTTCGTGGGGTCTGCGCCACACAAACTCTACCATCAACTGGTAACAACTGAAATCGTGACTCATCTGACCACGCCACGGTTTTCCACTGGTCTAGGGACCAGTCGATATGCTCACGAGCCCAGGAGAATCGCTGCAGGCGATGTCGTGCTGTCAATAAAGGCACTCGAGTCGGTCTTCTGCTGTCATAGCCCAAGGGAGACAAATTTCGCAGCACAGTCCTATCGGACACGTCCCTCGTACGTCCCACATTGATTCCTGCAGTTATTTGACGAAGTGTTGCGTGTCTATTAACATTGACCATTCTACACAGACGTCGGCGGTCTCGGTCGTTAAGTGCAGGTGGTCGCCCACTGCGCTGTCCATGATGGGATGCGATGCCTGAAATTTCATACTCTCGGCACACTCTTGATACTGTGGATCTCGGAATGTTGAATTCACTAACGATATCCGCAATGGAATGATCCATGCGTCTAGCTCCAACTAACATTCCTCGTTCAAAGTCTGTTAATTCTCGTCGTGCCGCCATAAATCACGAAAAACCTGTTCACATGAATAACTTGAACACAAATGAAAGCTCTGGAAAATGAACTGCGCATTTATACTTTTTCGCTGTGATACTACTGCCATCTGTATATTTGCATATTGCTATCCCATGACTTTTGTCACTTCAGTGAATAGTTGCATTAATCTTATTTGAAGAAACAACACTATGTTAGTATTAGGTAATACATGTTATGGTTAGCTTGGCATTTGTACAGCAGCATAAATATAGGAATGGTACAAATATGTATTATAAAAAATTTTGTAAAAAAAATCTTGTCAGATAAAATAGCTTTATTTGTTTTTATTATATAAACTGTGAATGATTAATATATTAAGGGAGCTTTCAAATAAAATTATAGATATATGAATATCCTAAGTTTATTCTCGTTGTCAAAAAGTACTAGTAAAACATCAGCAACTGAATTGTCCATTCTATATTTCATTAACATTTATTATTAGTCTGAAGGTTTGTTCACATTCTACCCCTCCAGAAATTATTTTAAAAATAGATTTAAATTGAAAATTAATCTTTCAAAATACTCTAGAAAGATTAATAAATTTCTGTATTTTCTCCTAACTAGAAATTATAAAAAAAAAAGACAATTTTTCTATCAAACTTTTTAAGATATAAACTAAAAAAAGTTTTAAAACATTTTTATTAAATATCCAGAATGAAATTTTCGTCTTATTTTTCAATAAAATCAATGTATTGAAATAAAAAAAAGGAATTCACTTCATCTGTACACTATCAAATAATTTAAAAACCTAACAATACATCTG
>JAPMOQ010047600.1:463616-492510 GCA_026543055.1 Argiope trifasciata | reverse complement strand
ATATATATATATATATATATATATATATATATATATATAATGTAATCTCTTTAATGGTTAAAGTAAGTTTTATAAAACATAGGCAGATATTTTTGACTCTCTTTTGCAATACGCATTGTAAATTAGGTTTATTTAACTGTAAAATATCTGTCTTTTGTCTTTTGCCATCTAATTTATTATTCTGCAGTTACTTCACTAATGTAATATTATCGATTCCAATTGACGACAAAAAATATAAATATATGTGATATGTTTTAGATATGCAAAAAGAGCTTTTCAAAATTTGCTCTATACTTGTTAATTACATTAGTACCAAAAATATTTATATACCAAAATTAAACCATGGAATCGAGGACCGTAATTTTTTCTTCAATTTTTTTTCAATTACTCTTTATGACAAAAACTATCTAATTGAATCCCGTTTAAAATATTTTAAAACGTCAAAACACGCAATTGAGTTAAATCTTTTTGAGGAATATTAGCTTGCAATAACTCTGAGGGAGAAAAGCATTAAATGATAAGGACATGTGGTTGAAAATGAAGATCGAAGAACTCAAATTCAAGATCTATTTATCTACTTTTTTAATAGAATTTATATTTTGTCAAAATATACTCATATAAATGAATGCATGGGAAATCAAATTTGATTTTTAAAGTAGTTCATTTTTCCGATGAGCATTTTTATCTGTATTACAAAGTATTATATAAAAGAATGTTTGTAGATATATTTACAAAATGTTTTCTCTCTCCTTATTAAAAAACTATACTATCGCATCTTTCTATGTTGCTCGTGTCCGATAATATTAAATTATTATTCATACACGTGAATTTATTTGATTCAGATATTTAACACTTTTAAGTTCTTCCTTATTGCTGCAATCCTTAAATAAAAAATTTCTAATGGTATATAAGTGGACTAAAATATGTCGATATTTTTACGAAAATATTGGACATTTTTAAAATTAATTATTCCGAATTTCAGAAAAGTTTCTAATATGAAACCATTAGATTTTAGTTTCTTCATTCATTTTATACAGCATCCATTATAAAATTATGCATTTTTACATTTAGCATGAGAAACCATTCCGTGTTGCGCATGGCGCTTTAATCTATACTTATAATAAAGCTCAATGTGTGTGTGTGTGTTGGCGCTCTACAGGCGAGACCTTTGGACCTACAGCTACAAAATTTTGTATATGTATACCTTGGAGGTCTAGAATGTGCACGTCGGAGCCCTTTTTTGAATTTTTAGTTAGAATTAGTATTAATTAAAAATTAAGCGAAATTTCGATGCTTTTCCGCTATAACTTCCGAAATTATTATCGCACAAAGATGATTCTTACATCAAATTAAAGATTAAAAAATTAGCCATCTGATGGTATTCGTGTTTCAACATATAACTTAAGCCTCTATTTTTAACTATTGTTAAAGAAATAGTTTAATTATGTTTTTCAACAATATATTTCGGACAAAAAATAAAATTTAATCTGCACGAGCACGACAAGGGGGGGAAAAGATTAGGCTTTATCACTGTGTTGCCATCATATTGACGGAAGTTCAAATTTAAAAAAATCAACTATTATTGCAAATTAAATCTAGAATAATTTAACTTTCAGTACGAGTCTGGATAAAATAAAATAAATATAAAATTTGATAGTGTTTAAAAAAATAAATACAAAATAAAGGTTTCTACAATATCTAAATCATTAATTCAATGACTCTTTATTTACGGTGCACCTGATTGAATTTATACAGAATATGCACTTAAATTCTGACCCAATGGCCAATTTGTAAAATATTAGTAATATGCATACATATTGTTATCACTGTTAACGTGGTCTAAATGAAGTACATAATTATATTTTATGTAGCTTGAGTCAAACAATGCATTGATGAATAATGAATTTTAGATTTCTTCAAACTTCGCTCTGTGATCCATATTTTCAAAATATATTTATTAATATTTTAAATAAAAGTTGCTACATCAATCAATCTTCTAAATAAATCATTAAAACTGGTTGCTTTATAAAAATAAAAGAATATTATTATGAGAACGTGTTCCTTTAGATCTTTCCGTTCACTATCTTAAAGAAGATATCAATTTCAAGCCAATCAATGCCCGGAATTACACCAAGGCTGATAATGAAATGAATATGTATTTGCGATATGAATGAATGCGCGCACATGTGTGGTAGGACGCTGAACACCAGACCATAAGATCTAGAGCTACCACACTTTGTATTTGCATATTTACTTTGGAGGATGAAAATGTATACCTTGACGGAGTATTTTTGAAACTTGAATTATTTAAAAATCAAGCTAACATTTGGATTTTTTCAGTGATAATTTCAGAAAATATTACAGCACAAAGTTGTTTTTTAAATCCTATTAAAAATGACTTTTTTTCATTGATAACAATGTTTTAACCTATAAATTAAGTTTCTATTTTTAATGAATTTTTGAAAAATTCTGTAATTGTATTTTCCAACAATTAATTTCTCACAAAATGAAAGTAGAATTTAGCCTGCAAGTGCACATTAAGAGTACCAGTGTTTTGCAGTTGCTTTGACAAAACTCAAATGGAATGATTAAATTAATTCTTATACCAAATTAACCCGAGGAAAGTGTTATGTTCAGCACGTGTTGAAATGGTAGCGTAATGTTATGGAATAAATATAAGATGCGATATTTTCCACATAATTCCATAACAACTGATTGCAAATCAGAGATATATACAGTTCAATGAACAAATAACCGTAAGGCTTCTATAATAATACGAGTTACGTGAATATCGGAGTTTGAACTTTAAATGTATTTGGCTTATAACTTATAAAGAGAGCAAGGTACGTAAGTATTTAGTTGAAAATGTTAGAACACTTAACTTATGCGTACCAGCTGGTTGATAAAGGCGGTTAGTGATATAATATTTTTACTTTCTCGTATACTTTGAAGAGTAAAAATACAATAATCGTCAACAAATTCAAAAACGAAATTTAGACGTATCTCTATGTTTTAGACCTCCCTGAATGCGAAAGACACATCTTTCGAAAATGTAATTTGTCTTTGATAAACATAACTGAAAAAATCTTTAAGCTAGATGGTTGAAAATTGGCATACAGTCTTCACACCAAATTAGCAAATGTCTATCAAATTTTGAGTAAAATTTGTTCCAAGGAAGTCTTTTTATCCGATTGTTCTAATATAAGTTAATTCATTGGAAAACGAGGGGAGTTAGATTGATAAAATTCTGTAAAAAAAATTAACTCCTATAATGTACATATATTGAGGTTTAGGCCAGATCTGTCTATGGGTTGGCAATCTATCAGTCTGTACTTTCAGAAACATGTAAAAGCGATAATTCAAGAATACAATGGCTTGAATATATTAAATTTGGTATTGTTTTTTTGACTACAAATGTAACTCTGTGTCAATTTTTGGTTTCAATTTGTTGAGAAAAATGTGTCCATAAAACAAATTTGATTTTTTATAAATATTATCAGTGCATGCCAAGGATTCATCGCCAAATAATTTGCTAAGGATGATGCGTTGAGCTCAGTAAAAATGCTTAAATCACGCCAAAAATTAATGTTTCGTAACTTCTGTACATCAGTGCTATGTAATATTTTATTTGGAATGATAAGTTTATTAGACAGTTTGTGAGAAAGTTTCGGGGGGACCACCCCCTTTGGTTTAAATATCAAATTGTGATAGATAGCTAAACTACGTTTTAATACCTTTAGATCTCTTCCATTTAATATATATGTGAACTTCACTAAAAATATTCAAGACTCACAAAGCCATATTTTCCATAAAAACATAATGAATCTTGCTCGATGTATTAACATGCTGTCACTTTATATTTTGCTTTCTGAAATTAGAAATATAAAGAAAATATTGATTTGCTCAAACATTTCGAACTCGAAATTTCGATGATTCTCGGAATCTCCCCGAGTTCCAAACACATATTTTCGTTATTATATCTGTCTATCAATGAAAGCTATAATTCAAAAATATTTTGAACAACTTGGGCTAAATTTAGTATATGGACTTCAGACCATATCTGTAGAGTTCTATCAGATTTTGAATGAAATCCATTCAGAAGAAATCTGTTTGATTTTGAGTGCAAATGAGCTCAGGGACAACAAAACGTAAAGAGCTCTGTAAATAAAATTTAGGAAATAGGATAAGCATCTAAAATATATATTTTCATCCAATTTTATGTAAATCTGTTAAAGTAAAGATAGTTTGTAGTTTATACTTTCGTATGCATGCAAACTCAATGACTAAATAAAACAGTGATTTAAATCAATTTAATTCGGTATATTATCTCATGCTTGCAACTGTAGATGCATGCCAAATTTAAGTTTCTATCAGTGGGAAAAAAGGCATTGAAAATACATACTCTCATGACAAATTCTGAAAAAAAAAAAATGCTAAATTTAAGCATAAAATCTTTAAAAAAAATCTTAATACTATTCAAGGATTTGCGGTCATAATTTTATGTTGGGGAAACGGATAACACAGTGTAAAGATGATTGCTTAATGGATGACAGAAAGTTTCGGAAGACTATTCTTGTTGATTTATCGATAAATACGAGGCGTTTATTCTAACATTAAAGTTGTGAAGCCCATTTTATATGTATAATATGAGCACATCGATTAATTATATTGAAAAATACGTGCAACAAAAATTAAAAAATAATGAGTGCTGTTTTTCAGCATATCGGGTATATTACTTAGCACTATTTGATATATTTATTAAGCAATACTTAACTCTTCTTAATATATTTTACTAAATAATATCGGATATGTTATCTAACAATTTTTGTCGAATAATGTTACTAGATCCGACAAATATTTTCATGCAACATAATAGACATAAAAAATAAATAAATAAATTTTTAGAAATAAATAAATTTGATCATCATTCTTTAGCTTTCAGTCTAAAGAAAAACAGACAATAAAATATTTACAGAAACAATGAAAGATGTTGCTGCAAGTTAAATATAAAAGTATTTTTAAATTTTTTAAGAATCATGAATTTTTTTGAATGAAAAATTGAATGTTCATAGATAATGTGAAAATTGTTTTTGATAGATAACATTTCTGGGAATTATTGATGAAAAGCATTCAAATTTGGATTAATTTTTCTTTAATAAAAATTCTAATAAAGTTCACAAAAAATGCTTGTGATGCATACATTTTCAGCAGAATGTCAACAAACAGATGCATAGCCCTATTATTAGTATTAAAGAATTTTTATTTTGATTAACATTTTACTATTTAAATATTCCCATCGAATAATTCACTCATTATTTAAGTGCTGATGCTAAGCGTTCGAACTTGTTAGCACTATACTTTTAAAAATAGAAGATGCAAACGAATTGTGGACCGTTTTTGATAAACAATCAAATCCTCTTAAGTGGCGTTGCACCTTGTTATGAACGTGTCCGACTCTGTAGTCATGGATTGGTTCCATGTTTTGAACGCCACGTGGCTGTTACAGATGTAAAAAGTCCACCACTCTCGAATAAAGTTGTTTGCCTGGCTTCATTAAAATACCGTTTTCTATGAGAGAAAAGAGGGGAGGGGGGTTGCAGTGTGTCTTGGAGTGCAGCCCAAGATAGAAACAACGTCTGGCAGCTATCATTCTTGCTTCCGCTGTCTTACCACGCTGTTCCCTTGCTTTTATAATCAGTGTTCATCCCCAGGATGAAGCTTTGAAGAAGTAAGTATACCGGTCTTTTGAATATGTAACCTTATCTAATAATGCATGCCTATGAATTTTATCTTTTTCCTCTTGTTTCACTGAAAAGGCCTTTTTTCCCTTTAGGAAATGCAAATTTTACAATTATCAGTTTGTCTGTCCTTTGATAAGTTAAATCGTTGAAACTTTAGAGTTGAAAACTATAACATTAAAGTATTATTTTAAAGCTATATTTCCAACCATTCCATAGTTTAACAACAGTTTTCATTCAAACGAATTTTGTGGTGATTTTTTTCTGGTCTTTTGGTTGCTTAGTTGAATTTTAGAATAATTAATGTCAAAATGGTTTTTTTTTTGGTTGTAAGTTACAGTTACTTATAAGTTTTAAGATATTTTATTTTTAATTCAGAGATGATATATTTTCAGATTTTAGAATCAGTAATAAGTTTTTTCGAATTTATATTTGTGCCAAACATTTCTCTTTTTTAATTTTATATCTCCCTCTATAGACATGTTGACCTATAAATAGAGAATACAAATTTTGATATTAGCCTTTTTCAACATTTAAGCATTATACTGCCATTTGCAAAATTCGAACATTTCTGTGAAAAAATTAATTGGTTAATCCTAAAATGCATGGGTTATTATTATTTTACTTTAAAAAAATATGTTGTGAATAATTGCCTATATTACAAGAAAAGTATTTTTAAAAAACTAAATTGGTTTTTGTGTAATTTGTTTGAAAATTAAAATATACAAAATAGCTGCATTATGATTTAAACACCTCATAGGCACAAATCACATTATAACAATTCTGAAATAAAACTAAAAAATCATAAAATTAAATAAAGTTACCTTTTCAATGATGTATTTTTTTCATTGCAAAAATATATTTTGATAGTATTTTTTAATGAAAGAACTATTATCCAACAACTATCTTGGTATTTTCCCAAACTTCCGATTTAAATCTAATTCTAGACCTCTATAACAACATCTCGGTCTTTCCTACACATATTTATCAAATTTTTTTAAAAAAGGGTTTCTGAAACCTGTAGTAGAATTTTGCAGCAGTCATGGGAAGCTTATAAATGGAAGTAAAAATGTGTAGCCAAATGCCTGCACTTGGCCACTGGCTATTACAATTCTTTGCGAAGGCACTAACATTTGTATTATTAAGAAGTTGTGACAATAATATGAGCATTTCTGTTAAAAAATATTAAATTATGCTGTTATATCCGGCGATAAAATTACCCATTGCTATACATTTTTTGAGTCATTTAACTTCCAAAACATTCATATTTTTTAAAAACTGCTGAAAATATTTTTATTATTTTTCAAATTTACTTTTTTATTGCATTTTAACTAATTTATTTCAGCCCTTGAAAAGTCATTTGGATTTAAAAAAAAAAACTGCATTAAATTAAAAATGACCATAGAACTTTTTTGACTGTTTAAGAAACCTTTTCTGTATTTGAAGATAAATATATTTACTATGAAAATGTTGATCCTAAACTTAATTATGTGTTCCCAAAAATTCAAAATGATAGAAACGCATTGAGCTATAGAAACAAATATTGTGTTTATATCATAATTATTGTTGTTTTGAAAAATAAACAAGAATTAATCGTAGATGATTTATTCAGCTGAAATATTTAATTCGAAAAAAAAAAATCACACGAAACATATTATTAGTGATATCTAACCTATTATACCAATGATAACGTTCTTTTTCTGCATAAAAAATGGAATTTTTCTTCCGTGAAAATCTTTCTGTAATTCTAAATTCGAATTTAATGTATCCCCAAACCAAGCCTCTTTGATATTTCATTTTTCTGCTGTATATTTTTAAGTATTTCAAATTGTAAGGAAGCAATAAGACAAAATTTTGTTTAATTATTCGATCGCATTTTCAGAACTGAAATGCACTTATTTTCTTCTGTTTAAGGATGCCGGCTTATAAGATTGTTTCCAAGCTCAGTTCAGTATAAAGAAAAGTTTTTGTTTGTATTGCGATTCAGCAGATATCCACTTTTTAGAGTTATACGCAAAAGCTTTTCATAGATTTCACTCTTTCATAAATATTTGAATAACTGTTGTGACAAATTAAAATTCAGACTTCTATGGAAGGAAGGGGGACACTCAGTAATAGATAAAAATATAATCAAAAAGTACAAATTTGATAAAAGAAATTTTCTCGTAAGTGGCAATTATGCGCTTAACCAAAAATATTAAAATCGTATTTCATTAATATTTTATTTATCAATGAAAGGTTCGAATAAAAAACTAATAAAATTTTATGCGCAAAAATGCACTGATCTGTTCAACTCCGGTTTAATCAGGAGTGAATGTTTTTTTTTTGTTGTTGTTATTGTTACTTATGGCACTTTACAAGTCCGCTGACAGATACTGTCGTCGATTTAAGCCGAAACGAGGCATCTCTTGTTTATTTAGCAGCGCTAACTAGGGCTTAGCGACTTCATGCTTCACATTCGCTTGCACAACCCCTTTTTACAGAGGAGCGCATTCACACAACTCACAGACAAAACACAGAAGAACAACCCTGCCCGAACCGGGACTCGAGCCCGGAACGCCCAGATCACGGGAAAGACACGCTACACCTATGCCAGGACGCTGGTGGAAGTTTTTTTATACTTAAAACGTTACTTTGAGGTGACGTCATCTAGTATCGCATTTGAACTTTGATTTGGCCGGCCATTGTTTGTCTTATCTTATACTAAAAAAGTTCGAATCAATAATTAAACGAGATTTAAAATGACCTAAAATTATGATGCTATATATTTAGTTAAATAAGTTAGATAAAAATATTTTAAATTTATATTCGATCACCAGAACAACATATTCTTCGCAAATTTTCGAATATGAATTGAAAGTTGTGTGACTTTTGAATTCTAATTGACTTTCATATTTTTGAAAATTCAAGTCACTTAGTAATGAATCATTAAAATATGAAATAATAACTAGCTCTTCCAATATTTTTGTGAATATACAAATAAATAAGTCAAAATATGGTAAATATGTTTGTGTTGTCCAATAATGAAAACAATTAGTTGAAGGATCGGTTTTCGTTAGTAAACTTTAAAGAATTATTGATTCAGTTAGTAAGCTTTAAAGAATTATTGATTCAGTTAGTAAGCTTTAAAGAATTATTGATTCAGTTAGTAAGCTTTAAAGAATTATTGATTCAGTTAGTAAGCTTTGACTGAATTATGCTTGAATGATTTGATACTTACGAACTTGATTGATGCCAGGTTATCATTTATTTATCATCATCATTTTTATGTATCTCAACTAAGTAAATACAGTAATATACAAAAACTGAGGTAGAAGACTGAAAGTCTGATTCTTTGTTATTTTTTTCCCCTGAAATTTTAACTTTGCTTTATCACCGGCTAAATTTAAAGCATTCAAGATAATTTTTATTTTTATTTTCAATACACTTCAAAACTGAAAAAAAAAAAACAGATATAAATTGCACAATGTTTTTAAATATAATGTACATATGTTATTTGCACAATTCAAAATCAAAATAAACATTCAATTAATATATTTTTTTATTTATTTAATCGAAAATTTCGAATCTTTGCTTATGAATTGAGTTGAAGTGTTACAGCGCATGACATATCTTACCACAGCAACTTTTAGTTTATTTCATGATTTCGATCTTTTTCATAATATAGATTAATGAGTAGAGCCCAAATGATAATGCGTGGGACTAAATGTATTTGTGCTTAAAAAGCAAAATTTGTGTTTAAATTAAACTTTTTGAGCTGGTAATACTTTTGAGATCAGTAAATATTCTTTTTAAAATTGGCCAACTGCCTAATGGCTTAAGAAAAGAGATCGAGATAGGGAACTTTAAAAGAATCTTGATTTCTATTATTAAACATTTTAGTAATGATCAAAATGTTTGCTTTTTAAGTCATAAACTGATTCTTATAATAACTTGTCAGTATTTTAAAGAAATGTGACAAGAAAATCGCCGTATAAATAAGTGAACATTTGTAAGTTTGTTACTATTAAATAAATCGAGGGCTCTTTTTTAAACGTTGTGATAATTCTTTAAAATATGATATAATTTTTACTTAGTAATAAATGAGAAGTGAATTTTTGAAATATTAATTTTAGTTTATTTCCATATTTGAAAAACATATAGTAACTAATAAATGTATTTAAATTGCAATAAATTTATATAAATTTATTAGTATATAAATAATTGCAAATAATTATATATATTTTTTTACCAATAAATTTATTAGTAAAAATATTACTAATAAATTTATTTAAATTGCAATGCAAAATAAATGTATTTGAGAAATTCAGAATGAATGCTTAATATCAGCAATTTTATCTGTTTTGTATATTTAACTTGAGGTAAAAACGGTATAAATTAAAAAAATATGTATGAAAAAGGTTACAGTAGAAAACAAATCAAAAATCAAAAAGCATTCAAATTTCTTATAGCTTTTGAATTATGTTTTCAAAAAAAAAAAAAAAGCAATAAGTGTACCAAGTGCGAAGTTCTAACCGGATAGTAATTTGTGTATAAATAACTACACACTGTTTTGATAAATTATCAGTGTTATTTTTTAAAAAAAAAGTCAAATATTTATTAAATACTTGATCAGAATGATCAATTCTCATAGACAAATTATGCCAATTTTTATATTCATGAGTAATAAATAATATTTATTTGTCTACATCGATGGCTCATCAACTTAAAAAACTAACATTGCTGTAAAAACTATTTCTTAGGATTTAACAATGAAAAAAATGTTTAACCATAAATTTGCTAAAATTTTTAATTTTAAGTCCCTATTCTAATTCTATTGCATTTGAAATTTATGCAGTGATCGTAGTTTTGCCAAAAGAAAATTATGTGAATGTTGAAGTAATAATTCAACTGATAAATGCATTAGAGCATTCGTTCCATCATTTTAGTCCAGTCAGTTCGATAATAATTGTCCAAAAATAAATATAGTTAAATTATCCAATATATATAAGTATTTTTGGATCTATTTACCTCTTACATAAACAAGGATTAATAATTTTTTGTTCATTCGTACTTTATGCGCTGCCGTATCGCTCATCCGATTGCGATAAAACATTAATCATGAGAATTCTGAAGGAATATTAAACGAATCACGAAAGATGCAAAAAAAGTTTCTTTTTTTACAGTTCTCAAAGAACACCAAGTATTACAATTCTAAAATAATACATTATCTAACAAAAATGAATTTTTGTTGTAACTTATACATTGCCGTACTATTCACCAGATTTCTATGCAATTGGTCAACTCATTGCACCTGCGCGAAGCTTATATGCATAGTACAGTTATCACATCGGTTATTTTAAAATGAATTTTTGTTTGTTCATATTCTGTGCGCTGCCGTACGGTTTAACCAATTGCGATGAAACTTGGCAAAACTTATTGCTCTCTCTTCCGCAAAGGTTATATTTCAAAATTGATAACTGACAAAAGTAAGGCAGTGAAAGGCCCATCCCATTCAGAAATGCACATATATCAAAAAAATAAAATAATTATGATTAATTTCAGTCAATGTCTACCATACAGAGTATTATCATTCAACGTTTTTTGTCTGCATCGAGCCGCGCATCTTATTTAAAGTTTATCTCACACATGTAAAATAAAATTATTATTATTATTAATGCCGATTAAAAAATATTTTATGTAATGAAAATTTTCCAATGCAAATATAAATTTTTCTATTTATTAAGTGAATCTAAAATGATATTTCGATTATGCGAATGTATATCGTGCTGATTACTTAGACATGTTCCCAAATCTTCGTCACTTAATTGAACTAATAGTGCAACATCTAGAAATAAGCCAATTCGAGTTTTTCAAACAAACGAGTAGTGACAAAACAATAAACAGATCGTTTGCAAATTGTAAATTCACGTGTTTCAGAATCTCATAATCAACATGAGGCAAGAAGAGATAGACAACGTTTACTTACTACCTGATCACAAGTATCATAATTAAAAGATTAATATGAGGGATGAAGCTTGACAACTATCCTTAAAGGAACGTTGATTGGATAAAATGCGCTCACTCTACGCATTCCCATTTTTCCCACCAATACTTCTTTTGATTTCAAACGGCTGCAGTTCTCCATTCGACTTGCATTTTCGATGACCATCAACAAGGCGAAAGGATAATCACTTCAAGTGTGCGGACTGAAACTAAAATGTTTTCACATAATCCACGTTTTTCACATAACCAGTTGTATGCTGGGTTTTACGAGTTAGACAATCAAAACTTTATTTGTTTCTGTTAAAGATGGGAAAAAAATATTGCTTACTCTAAAGTCTTGAATAATAAATTTTAAAAAATAAAATAGAATAAATATTTTTTACGCGTCTCGTTTATATATCATTCCATTTCAATGAATGTATTCATTGCCGATACGAAAATAAGTACTATTCTTTCTATAATTCCTAATTAAACAAGACAGTTATTTTAAATTTGAAACTATATTTCGAAAATTATTTCTTCAGTGGCAGCAACGTGCTGGGTACCAGCTAGTAAGTAATAATAAACGATTTCTCATAAAAAATTTTCTTCTAAATAACGCTTTGAAAATTATACATGCATTTTTCCCAAGAAGACAACTTTAACAGAGGAAAAATAAATATTTAATAAATAGTTGTGTTTTTGTCATAGAAGCAAGAATCGAAATCAAAACTCATAAACATCTAACGAGAGATATGGGGGTAAAAAGAGTGTGAGAGAATAAAAAAAGTTGCGCTCCAAACTTAGTTTACTTCTGATTACAGGTCTAGTGCCTCTAAATTCGAAGAGGAAAAAATTGATGCTTTTTTATATCAATTAATCTGCTGTAGGTGCAGTGGGCTTTCATATCTGCACAGTAAATCACTCTGATCTGTCTTTCTCTTGCTCTGTTCCCTCATTTCTTGTCTAATTTTAAAATTTTAAATATTTGATAGAAAGGAAATTTAACTTTTGAATATAACTCAAGGAGTGCTAAAGCTCTTCCACTGGTCACTGAGAATAATAAAATAAATTCCTCAGTTTCGACATTCATTTTAGTGATTTTCTTCTATGAATTAATTTTTCGTTATATTCATTATTTTGAAATGACTGGTGATAAACAAATATTTCTTCATTTAATAGCAAATATTTTTAAAAATGTGTTTCAGGTAAAAATATTTTAATATTTGCATAGAAGGGGAAAGAATAAAAAACACTACTTTTTAAGTATTTAAAAAATAAAATATTAGTTATAAATAACATTTTACATAATAGAAGTTAATTATTCTTGCTTATAACGGCTACATTTCCTGTTTTAGGGTTGATTTATTATCTAAGAGTGCTGTAATTCAAATTGCACGGACCATGTCTCAGACTGACAAGACTGTTCAACAAGTACAGAGCGCTTATTTCAATGAGGAAGCTCCTTCTGCAACTGAATCTGCATCCGAATATGTTTCAGCTCGTTCTCCTGAGACTTGGAGAAGTACAAGCATATCTGGTGTCGAAGATTGGTGCTCTATAGGTTCGGAAGGGACAACATTAGATGATTTCAAATCCCTTGATGATGATCTGGCCGAAGAATACTGCTCTGATGACAATATCGAGGAACTGCCTTTCAACGATCAACCAGGAGTGACAGAAACAACCATATCCACATCTAGACGGGGTAGTGGTACGAAAGAATATACTGCTGTCAGTGGTGTTCAGGAAAATAAAGGTAAAAAATTTACTTCTCACATCCAACCAGCTGGCCGTGAAAAAGTTGATGCGCATTCCGGTGTGCAAGCAACTCCCAGCTCTACCTACCACAGTGGTGCTCCTAAAGCAGGGCCATCTTCAGAAAAAGTAACGAAGGATTCCTCAGAAAAAGATTCAATAGTCGCTGTTTCTCCTAAGTCGTCGGTGTGTTTCGAACCTCCCAAATACTCAACCCTTATTTCCAAAACTCAGACTGAAGACGTTAAAACCGAAGTTAAAAAATCATATGAGATAAAAACGGAAACCAAATCTGGTGGAGCCAGTGAAACTTTTACTTCATACAAAACTGAAGCTATGCAGTCAGGTCAACCTGATACCAAAGTTGAAAAAGTACATAAAATTGAAATTTCTAACGATGCTCAACGGGCTTATCCGAAGGTATCTGTTACAGATAATTTTCCGAAAGGGTCCGCTCTCGGATTGTCTAAAGCGGAATTATTTTCTGATTTAGAAGGTTTGAAAACAAAATGCTTCAAAGAACCGCCTGGTGCTGCATCTTCTTCTGGAATTAAGACGGAAAATGTCAGTTATGGGTTTTCACCCTTTTCTGGTGGTCAGCCATCTTCTAATGAAAGTGGCAGGACAAAAACTGATGTTTCCAAAGTCCTTTATTCCAAAGAAGTCACTGAATCACATAGCTTCACGAGTATATCCTATCAACAGCAATCTTTCGGCGTGTCGCGTTCAGAAAAATGGCAGAGTGTTACACCGCAAGGGCAAGAACCCCTTAAAAGCATAGAAGCACCATCGGAAATGGATGTGATATCTGAAAAATTCAAGAAGTTGGAAGAAGAGATAAAAAGGGTATGTTGCATTTTGATTAATTTTTAACATTTAGCAATATATTTATATTTATGGCTTGAAAATTAATTTTTTAATTTTTTCAAACTATTAAAGTTTACAATTTTTGTGAGGAAATACGATTTTGTTGTTTGATAATTAAAACGTTCTGGAAGTACAATTTTAAAATGTTAAGATGAAAGATAAAAAAATTATGTATTACTATTTATGAGTCATTTAAGAAAATTATGTTGATGCTAACCAACTTCGACCTTCATGTCGAACTTCAAGGTTGAACTATTCTCTATCGAATGCTGTCTGTAGGAATATATGATTTTCTATCTGCATGACACGAATTTTTTTATTTTTCCTTATTTGCAATTTTTTATTTATTTTCAGTACAGTTTTTTCCCCCTTAGAAATCCTGAGAGTTCAATATACCATTAGATGTGAGGTTGATTCCTTTTTTTTAAACAATTTAATTCAATTTTTTGTGTGGCACAGGATTCGATGTTTAATTTTCGTTTAAAATGATAGACAATTACTGTACATACCGTAATTGCTCTAACAACCCTCTCCCTTCTTTCCTTCTTGTGCAGTACTCGAACTTATAAACGTAAATTTGTTCTTGTGGTTCATAAATTTACTGAATTTGATTCAAAAAATTATGGTGGCCAATTAGGTATTTGAGTCACTTCTTGTTGCGGTGACAATATGATAATTTTTACTTGCCACTGCTAACATTATATTGGAATTTGAAAAATATTTTTACAATTGATTAATCTGCTATATCATGTACACTGTACTTACATCTTTAACTTTGTTATTTATGTTATGAAAATATTGCAACTAAGAAATTTTGATTTTTCAACAATTGAAAAAAATAGTCTCTTCTGCCACTGCAATTTTCTTCCCTTGTTTCGTGATGTGCAAACTCCATTCCTATGGGCCGGTGTGGACTGGTTGTAAGGTCTCGGTTCGTGAGTCTTGGGGCTTCAGATTCGAAACCTGATTCCCCCAAAGACTGTCGTGTGATGGATCAATTACACGTTAAATCCGTCAGGATAAATCCGCTGGTGGGGTGTGGAGTGGAGAAGGAAGTGCCAGCTCAGATGTTATTCTCGTCATCTAACCGTGTTTCGAAATTACGCGGTCCTTCCCAAAATAACTCTAGCGTTGCGTTAAAACGAGAGGTTAATATATCAAAACCAAACTATTCCTTATGTTGATTAATTAGAATATCGTCGAACTACTACAATATTTTTTGAGAGATCAATTGCAATTGATACATTAAAGCATGCTATTTATGTTATGAAATGCATCACATGCATTATAAGTTTTGCATAAGTTATTTATGCATAAGTCAAGCAATATAATTTTACAAAATGTTATAAAATTTTGTTACTTATGGACTTTTAAATGCCCGTTTCTGTTGATTTCGCTAATTAAAAAATTCCTCTTATCAATATTATTTTTCCTTTATGTAAGCTCGCATAAAATATTTATTTTCTGATGTACGAGCCGATGGCCTTTGATATACGACCGATCAACACAAGCGAAAGAATTTACTTTATCTAAGTGCACTAAAGAGAGTAACAAGCAGGGCACAATGATATAAACTACCAAACTTTTGCAAAGTTCAAATGAGAACACCTTTGAACACACACAAAACATTGCCATTTGATCAGCATGGGGAATGACCTAGATTGGCCTTGGAAAATATACGTAGCATGCAAAAAAAAGGCAATGGCAATTTCCCTCACGTGAAAATGTCATCGTGCGTGATATTAGGTTTTTTAGAATTTCACGGAAAAATTAATTAAAATACTTTATTTTGATTTCGCATTTCTGCCCTGTTGTATGTTCCTGTTCCCATTTTCTTTTTTTTTTTTTCATCTTCCTCTCGTGTTGTCATATATCGGGTACCTGTACAACTTATTCGTTATTTTTCATTGAGTCAATCAGTTATAGCAATGCATTAAAAAACGCTTATTGAATTTTTCGAAATGTTGTCTTAATAATCTTGTCATGCTTTGCTCTGCTTTTCTTCTCACACTTTCGAAATATTTATATCTCGAATTTCGTTAGCATTCGTTGATTATTAACTTGCCTGAAGTTCTTACAAAGCAAAATTATTTTATGACTTAATTTAATTGGATTTCAGAAATCTGAACGAGTGTTTTGTTATAGTGATTACTTTCCAGTGTGATTACAAATTTAAGCTTACATTTTTAATTTTCTTGAAATATTCTATTCATGATGGTATTTTAGTGGCTCAATATAATACCAAGTCTTCCACTACCAGTAATTTTAAGGTCCTTATAATAATTTATGATGCAAATTATTTTGTTTGCCTGAATTCATATATTAGCAAATCATTATTTCAGACGAGAAACTAATTCCATCATTGGTGAAAAGGCTTATGGTATAATAAAATGATTTCTTCTAGTCATTAAAATTAAAACAATAATCTAATTTAAAATTTAATGAAATTCTTTTTAATAATTTTAGTTGACAATTTATCAAATTATCAACTGATGTTTAGAGGATCAAATTATTTTTAATTGAAGACCTTTTTTTAATTTAGAATTAGGAATTGCTTTACTATTGTTATCAAAATGCCTTTAAATTCAGAAAATATTTGCCTTGAATTTTAAAATTCAAAACACGTTTATATAACCACTAATAAGTGGATTTCAAGTTCCATAACTCAAACAATGCGCACACGATACTAGTTGATATTTACGGCCTCCGGTATATTAGTGCTTGGCAATTTTCAGACTCAAGCCAAACTCAGTTTTACACAAAATGCCAAAATTTCGCCAAAATTATTATTTTAATTTTCTGGCGAATTATTGCTGACAGGGGAAATGTTTTTAATTATTTAGTCATTTTTTGTGGGAAATGCAAAATCAATTAGTAGTCAATAGACTATTGATAATCTAATAATATTTTAGAAAGATGAAGTATTATAAATTTTTTTTCTATAATGCTGTTTTACAAAAACTCTTGAATAAAATTTCTTTTATCCTATTATGATTGGATTTCGATGCTGAAGAAAAAAGAATATCTAATTATAAGAAATTAGCATGATCACATTTCCATATAAAATATACTGCACCTAAACATTAACACTTTCATAATGCCCGGCATTTCAAGATACAATTAATATTAGTTTCAAATCACCTGGGCTTATGACATCAACAATCTATAGGGACAAAAAAAAAGTGATTCCTCTCTCTTGATTTAGATCATATGTTGCTTCCATGCAAGTACATGATTTCTATACAGCATTATTTCATAAATAAGTCATGTCTTTAATATCTGAAGTGTCTTTCAGATATTCTATTGAGTTTTCTCATTGATATTTAAAATCAACTTCGAAAACATTTGGTTTATCCATATAATTCATTTCAATTTCACCAAGCTCACCATCTGATTTTCAAGCTGCTTCAAGTAATCGGTTTTTAAAATTATAAAATTTCTTTCCTTCCTTTCTGTTTATGAGTACCATTGCTCCTCTCATCGAAGAATACATTCGAACATAAATTATGGGAATGGAATTTTCTCTATTTAAATCAAATTTCATCGTTTACATTTAATGTACCTATTAATAAACATATGAAGTTAATTGTTAAATAATATACGAAGTGATATCCATCGAATGAGTATCCACGAGAGAGAAACATGTAGAGTTCAGGCTAATTAAAGCTTTCATCAGGCTTTTTAAGAACAAAGAAAAGAAAATTAAAAAAAAACTTAAAGGGGTAGCTAATAAGTAATAGGTGAGAAACGCGGAGTTCAATGACCGGCATGGTTTTCAAAGCAGAGATTAGGCAATTTTGAATGAGCATTGTATCTGACATATCCTTTCGGCTGAAAAGAAACTCGAGAAAGTATATGGTTGGTCATGTTACAGTAAGGCAATGGTGAAGCAGAACTTTTTCCGAACTTTCAAATAGCTCTCCCTAGTGACGTATCACCTTCCACTTGAAATAATTGTAAATGAAATGTAGTCGATGGTAATTCTTTTATTTTATAAGCAGCCGCCATTGATGACCAAGCTATTCACCAAAAATATTGATTATTTTACTTTCAATTAAATTATTTATGCTTAACTTAAAAGTTATTGATTTCTCCAAGGAAGTATTTTTAAGCGCCATATTGGGGCAGTCATTAAAACTGGATTAGCTCAAGAGCCACGCGTATGTCCTTTCATTGTGCATATAAATCATCCTAATATAGTCAATTCCTATGATATCTTAACACTTAAAAGCTTATTTGCCTTATTTATATACTTTCTAATTTTAGTGGTACTTAACTTGCTTATTCGGATATAAATTTTGCAAATATAAGATAAAATCCGACATCTTTAACTTCAATTAATGAAAGAAAATCTCGCGATTCAATATTTCTTAAAGCAATCAAAATTTTTGAAAAAAATGAAAAAGAAAATGATGAAGTTTCATTATACATATACAACAAAAATAAGGAACAGCCCCTAAAGTTTTTTGTATTCTATAGAATATATTTCAAGATTCAAGTACTATATCAGAGGGTTATCCGAATAAAAATCTGCCTAATTCACAATATTCCGCGTGCTATAACAATAACGCAAAACCAAATTAAAGAAGCAATTCAATAGAAGTTTTTTAATACCCGAACATTAAAATATATTTATCATTACCATTACTCAAAAATAATTTTTTTTAATGAAAAAAGGTAGTACGATAAAAAGTTTCTATCATCAGAATTTTTTTTTAAATTTTAAGTTGAAGTCAAAATTATTTTTATGTAATACTATTTTTGGAAGTTACTGAGAAAAAGCACTAAAATTGTGCTTCATTTCAAATAGAGTTGAATACAGCAACATTTAGAGATTAATTTTTTTAGCTCTAAATATTGACATTTCTGATTATTGAAGAACAGGGTGATCAAGAAATAACGGAAGATGTTCGGAGACCTTTAGCGTGTTACGTACTAAACGAGATATAATGAAATTTGACTACCATGCACATTAAAGCATGCGGTTTTGGTTTATCAGAAAAAGTACCGAAAAACGCAGATAGAGGAAATCCTGGCTTTGCAAGCGCATAATATGCAGAAAAAGAATTGCCATTGGAAACAGTAAATAACAACACATTAAATACCAGTGGAAAAATATCAATATTATTACAGCATCTTACAAATTCGGCTCAATGTGACCAACAACATAATATTTAAACAATTGCAAGCGGTACTCGAAGTTTTCGACGGTGGCTTTCAGCTTATCGGCATTTATTCGTCTGACTTGTAACGTTTTTTGATCTTTTAAACTAGGAATGTCTGAAACATGTCCTTCATACACAACGCCTTTCAAGTGAACCAGAATCAACTCACAATCGAAAATTGCCTAGATTCAGATCAGTGCCATCAGTCAATGGTGTTATCTTATATAGATGAAATTTCAAGACTTTAAGCAATATTTTCTGCATCTTCAAGAACGGGTATCTGTTTGTCGTGATACTGAACATGCACTGCTCATAACCTGCTTATTAGATATCGTCTCATCTATAACGGTGATAACGGCCGTTGAAACTTTTTCAACTTGTTCCTACTTGATAATTTTAAGTCCTCGACCTGGTTGTACACCAATAATTACTGTTGTTTTAAAACTTTCTACCATTCTTCGTAAGTTAGTTGTGGTCATTGGTCATCTACGTAACTGCCTTAACCACCGGTATTCAAGAAGAGCAGCACTAACATTTTCAACCCGCTAATAAAACAGCTTGAGTAATAAGGCGCGTTGATGTAGTGACAACGCAATGGCGGGCGAATTCTTGCAGAATGACATAAATTCCCTCAACTCTCCCTTTTATCTGCGATGTCATGTCACCAAGTACCTGTATAAGCTAATTTCATAATACAGATTGATCGCAACTCCAGGATTTCCCCTATCGGCCTTTTTCTGCACTATTTTTTTTTCTTGATAAATTGAAACAGCATACTTTAATGTGCATGGTGGCCAAATTTTGTTATAATTTGTTCAGTAGATAACAAGCAATATGGCTCCGAGCACCTCCAATTATTTCTTGATCATCCTGTATCTATAAGAAATGCATGACTATTTAAAATATTTTCCTTCGTTGTTCGATACAACTGAAAATAATAAATTTGATGAAATTTGAAATTTATATATGTGGAAATAAATACCTATTTCTAAGAGTGCTTCGAAATTTAACATCCCAGTATTAATGTTTTATTGAGCTAAGTACCTAATCACAGTTAAATTCAATAGTAAAAAAAATTAAGGATTAAATGCTATCATTTATATTGGATGAGAGAAGTAATTACTAGGAAAACATGTGAAATAACCTGGAAATGAAATCAACATACACTCATACATCTTTATCATTAATAAAAACAAATAACATTGACAAAAAATATCTTTATTAAAGATAAATGTGATTATATTTGTGAGTGTATATCTGTCTTTTTGTGTGTTGGCACTCTACAGGTCAGGCCATTTGATTTGGAGCTATGTTACTTGGTACATATACGTTCAGGCGGGTAAGAATTTGCATATTGGGATTTTTTTTTTGAAATTTAAATTAATCTAAAATTAAGCACATTTTACCACCAAAACTTCTGAAGATATTACAACACAGAATTAACCTTTATATAATCGTAAAATCAAAAAACATTGCATACTTAATGAACTAATTTGATAGACCTGCAAACTGGATAGACCATAATTGGTAATCTTTTAAAAGATAGTTCTTTACTTAATTTTTAACTACAAACCACATTCTTCAACTGTGATTTTATTCCATAAGGACAATGCCATATCATACGCACTGTGATAACATATCTGGAATTCAACCCGTTTTCACCGCTTAGTTAAATAATGAATCGCGTGATTTTTTTCTTTGTATTCGAAGCTAAAGAAGAAGTTCAGTTTATCAATATCAGTTTACCAGATGAATGAAGAAAGAGAAATTACAATATTGTGAAAGTTAGAAGATGGATCAATTCTAAGATTTTTCCATAATTTTAAAAAGAAGATGGACATTCACGTTTTTAATAGAACTATAGAAACATAGGACTGCTTTCTATTAGAAAGGTCAGTGTAAATGAACAAAATATTTAGAAAGCAATATAATACGGTTTTAATACCAGGCAATTTGAAAGAATTATAGATATGAAAAAGTATTTAAACTATTTAATTAGAATTTAATATACCGGCAAGACGGTTGAGTGTCAAAAAAGATTAGTTTAAAAATAAAATACCAAAATGTTTCTTTCAAATTTTTTATCACTGAAAAGCTTTAAAGAAAATACCAAAAGATTATATCAACCCCTATTACATATTTGAAGAAATCAACTATCTTTTACAAAATTTCTTTTTTCAATTAAATGTAGGAAATAAAGTTTTGTGATATAAGCTGAGAATTTGTCGTTTTATTTTTGAATTATATTGTGTGGGGAAATCGTATACTTAAAAAAAATTAATGTTGGAATTAAGATCGTATGAGTTGCACTTCTGAATACTTCAAATATAACTATTAATTAGATTAAAACAAAATGTATTATCACATTTTTACATACTTGTGTCAATACCAAAACCATTGTCATTTTTTTTTTCATAAACTATACTTTAATGCGGCAGATTCAGATCAGGGGACCGAGACATTAAAAAAAGTACGGATCAACGAAGCTCATTTCAAATAACAGAATTTACATTTATTTACAAAATATACAAAATCACAGAGAAAACTTTTATACTTGTAACATCTATTACAAAATGTAATTCAAAAACTGAGGAATAGTTTATTTTTCACGCTGTGGAAGTAATTGATGTCTGTTTAGTTAATTGGTTGACCGCTATGAAAATCAGTTTCATGTGAAACATTTTTCCCGCTGAGAAAAATATTAAATTTTTCAGATAATATTTAATTAAATTTTAAAAAGTAGTCCAAAACTCAAGAAACATATAAATGCCAAATTTCAATTTCCTAGTTATATTAGTTAAGGAGGTTTTTACTTTAACGTTTGGTAAAAGTTAAAGTAATATCCTTTTCTTATCCTTTAAAATAAACGTAAAAAATCGCTTGTTTTAAAGGATGAGAAAAAACAAACAAGAATATGGGCCCATTCTTGGTTTTATAAATTCTTCGCTGATGTCTTTTTATTATAAAATACATTCAAATGAACTATCTAAGATTTTTATTATCAGGTGAAAACTTGATGTTGTTTTGGTTTGAGGTTTTTGAAGCTTCAAAATGCGTAGGCAGAAAATTAACGAGTTATCGCTTTTGAGCATCAGTTTGCTATTAGAAAATAATGCAGAAGTTGACTAAACTACCACTTGAATTCCAAATTATTCATTCTCTAATTCTTACGAATTGTATCAATAAATTCTAGAAATTAACCAATTTAAAGTGATTGGCAACAATCACGAGACTATTAGATTACGCAGGTATGGATATTTAAAAAAAAACTACAGACTTTTTTTTAGCTCGAAATCGGTCGAATTCCAAAACAAGAGAGTGTCAATATTTAATTGGATGTCTTTAGTATTTTATAATGGCCTTTAAACCTCGGACTACTGATTCGATCAATTTGTGGTGATATCTGAAGTTATTTTACCCCAATCTTCTTGCGATAATTGTTTTATATGGGTTTTAGTTTTGTGTTTTTGAACCACTATTTCGGGTGTGTCCTACATATAATCAATAACATTGACGTTAGGATACTGTGGTGGTGTGTGAAATGTTGTTTTCAAAAAAAAAAAAAAAAAAAGACACCAGATTTTGATGTTAAGTACAGTGAGCTTGAGATAGTTGCCTGGTAGTGTTGAGAATTTAAATGGAATTTCCATTTAAATTTTCAGAACTTCCAGTGTGTTTAATGGAATTTCCATTTCCATTAAACACATTGCACATAGATGAATTGTAAGCTGATTTTTGATTTAAATGGAATTTCCATTTAAATCAAAAATTTTTTTATCCCTTTCCTTTAAATTGTTGCGAAATGTATCCAAGTAAATCATAAGCCTTATATTATCATCTAAAAGAATAACATTTCCTACCCCGGATGCAGGATTGTTATACCAAAAAAAATTCCAAAGCAGTATTATTCTTTCTCAAAACGGTACGACAGCTATCATCGCTAAAAATGTATATATTTTTTCATTACTAAGTATAACTTTATACCCAAATTTATTGTCATTCGATTGAGGAGTTTTTGCAAGATTCAAACACTTTTTAAAAAATTGTAAGCTGATGAACTGTTTCTCTCTAACAATTCGACTTTTATATTCAGCCTGTCTAATTACATTTCGCACAGTTTCAGTACTTAATTTCTGTGCATGATTTGAAAAATTTCTGCTGCAAGTTGGATGAACCATATGGTAGCAACAGTCTGAAGAAATTATTTCTAAAGGAAAATTTCATTTTCCAGGATGACAACGACTTCAAACACACTGCGCACAGCATCAAAATGTGACGTCTTTTTCATTGTAAACAGCATTTACACACAACATCACAGTATTCTAACATCACTGCGAGTGAATATCTGTGGACCACTCTCGAAATAGTGGCTCAAAAACACAAAAGAAAAAACAAAACCTATTTAAAACAAGTATTGTAAGAAGAATATCTTAAGACATCACTAAAAATTGATCGAATCGGTACCTCGACGTTTACAGACTTTTATAAAAGCCAAAAGACATGCAACATATTATTAGCACTTTCTATGTAATATATTACAAAAATTTAATTGGTGTATTCTGAATTTTGAGGCAAAAATCTGTGTATGTTTATTTAAAATGTTTCTGGAGCTTTTCACTTTTGAAAATTTTCATCGATTGTTCTTTATTTTTACTTTAAATTAAACCATTTGTTATGTGTAAAAATGTTTTCATTTTTCGGTAATGTTTTATTTATGTTCAGAGTCGGATTTATCAAGTAAAATTAAGGTGTATTCTTAATTGTTTGAGCCACTGTAAATCATTCTTGACATGAACGTAGACCTCAAAAGAAGTTCCTTTAAAATATATTTATTCCTGGCACGAGAGTAAGATTCATTTTATTTAGATTTTCATCCTGATCATATTTTTAATTATTTTCTGAGAACTCACTTTAACTCGAATAACATATCAGAATTATAAATTAAATGTAATCAAGAGCTCTCTTGACAACGTAAATTTTAAGATTAGTTCAAAATTTAATCAAAATCTAAAAATGATTATTGTTTTCCACTTTTATTAGATATATTTTTCTTATATATTTAAAGAATAATAGGAAGAAGCAAACATGTTTCTGTATCATAATACGGATCAAATGAATAAAATTTTTTTACGTATACTTAAGAGTTAAGTACACTTAAACTGTAAAATTAGTTTTCTTGCATTGTAAATAATTGTTTGAATTTTCATATAATATTTCAAGGTGCTAATTTCTTTTTAGTAAAGGAATAAGTTTAATACAGATTTCTTACCTCAAATCATTTTACAAATCAGCACCTTTTTCGCATCTTTTGTGGAGTCCAGTACATTTTTACGCATATTACTAACGCTTACTTTTCAAATATAACAATAAAGCAAAATTTTAAAAATGATTGATGAGGAGAAAATGTATAACTTCCATTTCATTGATTGCACAGAAAGAAAAATTCTTTATTATTTTGTTTAAACAGCAGAGATGAAAACATTCCGTAAAGAAAAGGATTTTTCGTTTAATATAATATTTTTTAAGTATAGAGGAATTTTTGCTATAAATTGAAAACATTAAAATACGTTTCGTTATTCTGGCATGTTTCAACCTGGCAACACTTAGTCATTGAAAAGAGAACAATACTGTTTGAAATAGTTAAAAAAAAATCACACGATATTTCTACCTTTGAAATTTTTGAGGTTTTTGATGTCATTAATAAATTTACAATTTTAAAGATAGAACGTGTAAAAATGATTGAAAAGTTTTCGCAATTATGATTAATGTTAAATAATTTTCATGAAGAATATTTTCTTAATTAAAAAATAAACTGACATTGAAGTTCCGAGTTTCTTTTCATTTACAAAATTATTTCACATTTTTTCAAATGCCATAGTTGATTATTTTTATTATTGATTTCATCTGTGCATTTGATGAAGATATTCTAAGCCTGAAATCGTAAACATATTAAACTAGTAATAAAGTAGCCATGACCAGTTGAAGACCATAATTTTTATTTGCAATGAAAATGAATTGGGATTGTTAAACTGAAAACAGTGATATAAAATAGGTGAAATTTAATGATTTAAATGAAAAATATAGCAAATGATAATAATTTTCTTACATAAATATAATTAAATTAATAAAATTAATTACTTATTAATAAAATATTAAATATTTTTCTTAATATTTGGTTTACAAAGCACTATTATAAATTATTTCATAATTAAAAGATTTTATGCCTGCCCTTTAAAAAATTTTTAATAACTAATTTCAAAGCAATATATTTTGCATTTAAAATGTTAAATAGATTTTTTAAAGACGGGATTGGAAAACTCTTTTCTCATCAGATTATGTCAAGGTCTTTTAAAGTATAGTTTTTTTTTCGAATACACATAAGTTAATTAAAAGGAAACTCTTTTTCATTTAAGCGATGCATAATTTTGCGTAATTATGTAATATTTCGTGTGCAAATTTGCCTCTGCCGTTTAGTTCCAAATTTTTGGGCTTTATTCTTAAAACAGTGATTAAATATTCATAATTCAAAATAAGGTCTGACCCGAGCTGCTACTTTTCCCATCTTTTTGCAGCTATCGAATACCATATACAAAAAAGTGTCTTTTGAGGGGGTACACGTATCGATTTTTCAACTTCTCCAAAAAAGTAAAAATGTCAACTTTTTTTGGCATTGTCCCTCCATCGAAAGAAATGGTAATCGGAAGAAGCAATGCCTGGAGAATACAGAGGGGGCAAGATCTCCCATTTCAATATTTTCAATTGCCTGGACCGTTTTTGAGACATGTGACCGAGCATTGTTATACTGTTGGTTAATTTTGCGGTATTTTTATGGGTGCTGTCTCCATATCTTCTTCAAAGCTTCATTTCAAACAACCAATTACGCTGGATACCTGCCCCCTTTGATTGTTTCATTCCGTTGCAACAACTCTTAATGTATCACACAGGGCTGGTTTCACCGACTGCTGAGCATAATCTGATCATTGTGAATATTCTGTCTAATCGTCGGCGCCGAGGCGTGCTAGGGTTAGGCCTTATGATTTTCTGCGCTTGGGCTTACCGTAGTGGATCTATTTTTCGCTGTATGGTCACAACGCCATCTAGAAATCTCTTTCGTCTCTATCTTTGAAGCAACTGTTAACAAGCAAAGAACCACCGTACAATAAATCTCGGTTTCATATCATACAAAATAATCGTTTTTTTAAATAGGTGAATTATTCTTTTTGAATTTTTGAGATGCTTCTAAATGTTCTAAATGTCATATCGAGTCATCCCCAATGATTATACCAATTCTTTTCGCATATGGCAAAAATTTTCATCAAGTAAGGCCTCTAATTTTAGCATTTTCTCTCTTCCACTGTCATGCCGGTCTTTTCTCCGTTAAATTTGCCTCTCTTAAAGCACTGAAATAAATAACGTCATGTCCTTCAACAAAAGCAGACTCACCTTTAGCATTCTGCAGGTTTATTCAAAAGGAAGCAGAAAATCAAAAAATCCTGCAAATGGCGAGAATTTGTCTCGATAATTGACATCGATTGGTAATAAATTTATGATACAAATACAAATTCATTGATGATATGTTGTCCTAATGTTGACAGATGCCTAAGCTTACTGAGTGATATTTTTAATATGTTTATTTCAGTCAGCAGCTACCACTGCCACTATCTATCAATTAACGGCGAAACAAGGTTTCTCACCAAATAAAATGAGTCAATATCTGAGGGGATTTATCATTACTATTCATGAGTTACGAAAACATTGTTTGATGATACAGGTTAATGCTGCTTCTGGCTTTTTTTTAATGATGTTCTGTTGATGTTGAATGTATTCTCTTGGATTTAAAGTGACTTTAATTTTGCCTTACAACATAACAATTTCATATTTGGAGTATTTAGAGTTTAAAAACAAACCAAAAAAATTATCATCTGTCAATCAGAAAACAAATTTTGCTTGAAGGTAAAGAAATTAGTTAAGATAATTCATTTTCTATCATTTAATTATTAAAATGTTCTTTTAGAAGTGAAAACATTTTTATTCAGCATGCAAAGGGATAATTCTGGAATTATCGAGAAATTATAAAAAAGATTTCTGTATCAACAAATGAAAAATATACTTAGTAAGTTGTATTAACAAATAATGAGTAGAATTTGTGATCTTAAGAAAAAAATGTTTTATATTAGTGTGATTATTTTGTAGATTAAAAAAGGAAGTATTTGAAAGATCTAAGTAAGTTTTGTTATAACCTCGTGTTCATATTTCCAGAAATTCATTGATTGAAAAACAAAAACTAAAAGGCCTCATTTGCTAACATTTTCTTAAACTGGAAAGTTTAAAAAAATCGCTGATCCCCCACATATAATGTATTATTTGTTTTCGAAATTAAAGATAACAACGATTAGAAATAATAGGAATTTAGATTTTTGAATTTTAATGCTGTGGAGTAGATTTATGTATTACTCTGCCTTAAGAAATGCTCATAAATAGGCTCTTCTTTTAATAAAATAGTCAATTTAATTTTACATTTAAGTACATTATTGAAATATTAATGATTTATTTTAGATTATTTTTTTTTATTTTTATAATTAAATGAACTAAATATCTTAATAATTAAATATACCGTTGAAGTTTTAGTTACTGTTATAATCCTTGTGAACATGTTTTTATTTTTTATAATCTAACATGATTCCAGACTGGTCATTGTTCATATTTGAGCTAAATATTATTGAAGCAGATATTCGGTTTTATAAATATTTTAATAATTAAAGGAAACTTTGAAGCATATGAGGATAATCAATTATCCATTATAAAGTATTAATATTGTACTAAAATTTTATCATTCATACAATTTATTTGGGAACTATGAAAATAAAGTTTTTAATCGACTTGCTTGAGGTTCTCTCTCAGACTGGCTGTCTAAGGCCTGATTTACCAAGGTAGAGATCCACCATTCAACGCTAATCATGTTTCCTCAACTAGACATTTTATTTTATTAAATGATTTTATTATTTGATTTAAACAAGAGAAGTTTAAAAGATTAAATCATCCTTATATCTATATTTACAGAATTTCTTTTTGTCCATTTTAAAGATACATGCGAAAGTATGGACAATGGACAAAACAATAGAATCTTCGATGTTTGATGGATTCAATTGAGTTTTGCATCACTGCATCGAAATTTCAAAAATTTAATTTTATATATGCATAGGAGTGAGAATAAGAATAATTTTATTTATTTATTTATTTTTTTTTACAAAAAATGATTTTTGATTTCAATACAGGAAGAGAAAGAGGTACATGAAATGCAATAGTTTGTAAAAATAAAAATTTCAAGCAATGCAAAAGTAATACAAATTATAGTAAAGTTCGATTGATAATTTACAGCTCTTTCAAAATGCATATATATAT
>JAPMOQ010047600.1:448684-461072 GCA_026543055.1 Argiope trifasciata | reverse complement strand
TTTTGTCCATTTTAAAGATACATGCGAAAGTATGGAAAATGGACAAAGCAATAGAATCTTCGATGTTTGATTGATTCAATTGAGTTTTGCATCACTGCATCGAAATTTCAAATTTTTAATTTTATATATGCATAGGAGGAAGAATACGATTTTTTTTTTTTTTTACTAAAAATGATCTTTAATTTCAATACAGGAAGAGAAAGAGGTACAAGAAATGCAATAGATTGTAAAAATAAAATTTTCAAGCAATGTAAAGGTAATACAAATTATAGTAAAGTTCAATGGATGACTTACAGCTTTTTCAAAATGCACAATGTTAGAGCTATATATATATATGTGTGTGTGTGTGTGTGTCAATTCTTTTCCTGTATGTGTTTTGTTTTTTAATTATTAGAAATGTGGCTTTGCTGTGATTGAAAATAAATTTATGAAAAAGTTTCGAATAGAGAAAAACAAAACCATCAAAAAGAAAATCTTTCTGTAAATCATGTGCCATTTATACCTGAAAATTCTTTCCTCAAAACACTGATTTTTATTTTTTCCTCTCTCAATCAATGAACTCTGCTTTTACTTCCTTTAATTGCTTCATATGAAAACAACAAATGAACTGATTTACGCAGTGTCAACTCATAAAACAGCTCTTTTCTGACATTTTATTATTATTATTGTCCTCATCGGTGACGCATTTCAAAGTTATGATTCATAACTATCCCAGCTTATCATTCTTAAAGAACAGTCATGGAATGCATGGTTTTTTGAAGGTCAGACACCCTTCCTTCCTTTCTACTCTTCTAATAAATCCCTTTTTATCTTGGGAGCAAGATAAAACCCCTGCGCCGAGTCGCCTATGAATAGCTCTCATTTTTGTGGGCGACTAGGAACGGGGGAGCCCATCCAGGCATCCCGTGAGGAGAAGAGGCATCCTGAGGAGGTGCAGCACAGCAGACGATTTTCTTTTGCTTTTTTTCCTCTTCTTCCTCCACACCACCTTCCCGCGAGCGGCGCTCCTTTCCCCCAGCTGACCTGCTTTAAATCTACTCCCAGCAGTCGTTTGCCTGCTCTCCTCGCGTGGGGCATGGCGGCTTACTCCTCGAGCCCCGAAATCGTCTGCCGTGATGGGCTGGGCGATTTGGTGCCCGGGTCCGGCACACCCGCGACCACCACCATTAGCACCATAGCGGTACAGTCCGGCAACACGAGGATTGTAATAGCCCTCCTACAAGTAAGTTATTGTCGCCTCATTCAGCTGCACTGGAATTCGTGTGTAGACATATTCGAGTAACTTTTTCCCCCTACATGTTTTCCCTGTAGGGAAAAGTATTGCACACGCGCTGTCGTGTGTTGGTATTCGTCGGTGCATTTGACAACCATGTGGCAGGCACGGCGCATCAACATTTTTTTCGAAGTATAATTGGGATTGTTCGGTTGAGAAATATTTGCCATTTGATATTATTGCAAGTTGATGATATGTTGTTAATTTAAAATTATATTTCCTAAAATGTGATTGATAGGCGGATGGAGAATTTTCCAGTTGAAGAAACTAGATGAGAGATAGTTTTTGTTTACTTTTTTTTTCTGCTTAGTATAGGTGCTGATTAATTGCGTAGATCTCATCTTCAGCAAAGAGAAAAAAAGTTGATGAATGCACTTTTCAATAAAAGATGTAAACATTAGATATATAGATGATAAATATATAGACATATAAAACTTTTCCCCATCTCTTGCGCCCCCCCCTTTTTTTTTCAATTTTATTTTATCCCTTCAGATATTATTGATAATGAAGTTTTGTTTTCGAAAAGGATTAATCGTAATAAACATTTTCCACTCTGCACGTTTGATAAAAGACATATATAAGTATGTTTTTAAATTGCTATGACTTATCAGATATGTTTGATAATTTTATTGGGAATTTGTTTATGTTTACAACCTTATGGAAATGTACTGGATAGATTAATTCCCTATTTTTTAAAAGCATTTTAATCAGTTTTGTTCGCCAAGAACAATTTTTTTCTTATCCTATGGACTTTATTTACTATCAAAGTGAATAAAATACATACATTATAGAATCTTTCTTCTTTATTAATAATCAAAGTCAATATAAACTTTACCTTTTCAAAATTGTATTACTAATTTTCTATTAAATTTATCGCCTTGTATCCAAAAAAAATCAATTTTTTGCTTATAAATTTCTTTCTATTTGTAATAAATAATCTAATAAAAATGCATAATATAATAAAAAAATAAATCTTACATAACTTAATAATTTTAGCAATTCACTTTTATGTTATTTTATAATTCTAGTGAACATATATAATCGGTTGAAAATATTTTGAATTTTTATAATACTAGAAATAAAATTATTTAGTAACTTATAATGAAGAAGTTTCAATAAATGAAATATTTATTTATAATTATATGAAAAGGGTGAAAGTTAATATTCTGTTATGTATCTAGGATATAATTTTAGAAGATTTATTGTTTTTCATAATTTATTTCTTGTGAGATTTGTTAGTGTTGTTCAAATTATTTTATTTATTAGCTAAGTATTTATTTTAAACAGTACAAATGCATTTTGTTTTATTGATAGGCATTTGAAAACTGCAGAAACCATAACATTTTTATAAAAACTGTAACTTTTCTTGTAAAAACTATAACCTTTTGTGACAAAACGTACTCTTTCTTTCTTTCTTTTTTCTTTTTTGTAAAAAGAACCTATTTTACGACGATGTTGTGAAAAATGTAGGAATTATTTGTTTTTAGGATTAAGTGAGCTTTACGAGATTTTCTTGTAAAAAAACCAATTATTAGAAGAACTAAAACTTTTAAAAAATAGTTTAAATTTTTTTCTTAACTATTAAAGTTAAAATTGAGTGTTTTTTTTTTGTCTTTGAATTATTTTGTCGTCTTTAATATTGGTTGGAACGGATTTAATGTTGTATTAAATCACCAGAGCGTCGATCATAATTCACTGCTGCCTTTGTATTTAACTATCAAGAAATGAGACTAAATATAATTTTGAATATATTTCCATTAGGCTTGCTTAAAAGAAGCTGAATTTTTAAAAGTAGTTAAGTAGTCATCTTAACAAAATGAAAATAAAACTATGTTCTTGGGTACCAAGGTCCTATCGGCAATAATGTTCTATGTTTCTCCATCCACACCATAAATTCGAGCTTGCTAACTCCACAGAATTGGCCTACCTTCCTTTAATATCTTCCGAGAAAAGTCGAATTCAGTTGTCAACCTTTAAGTTGCCCCAAATTTATGCTAGTAAACAGCTTCTCTCTCACACACTCTTTTTTTTTTTTTTTTTTCGTCTCAAGGATATTTGACCTCGTGAACTTAGTTTAGCGAAATCATTAGACGTTAGAGTCCCATGGGAAACATAACAGCATATGTCTTTCATTATCAAGCTGAATGTTTTCGAACGGCCAGTTGTGTGTTCACTGCAAGTCTTTACTTTTTCAAAATTAAACTGACGTGGCATCTTTGACGCATGTCACGTGAATGTGAATTGATAGCATTCCCCCCCCTCCCTCTAATTAAAAAAAAGCAATTTATTTTAAAATATCAAGATATTATTTTCCTAAATATTTTAACGTAATATAATCTCAATTAAAAAATTTTTGAGCTTTTGCTCAACTTTGCATAATTCATCTAAGAATATTTGTAAATAAGTTGAGAATTTTAGCTAAAAATTCGTTTCAAATAATCAGACACCTTGTATATTTGCAACCATGTTCGTTACTCCTTCAGTGCCATTATTTCTAATATAGGAGAGTCGGAATAAGTTATCCTTCTTACTTTATTTATTTTACTTTTAATAGCTGGAATTTCGAAACTTTCCGTTTATTGTCTGCGGTCTATTTCTTTCACAACTTTACTCGAAGGAATAGATTAAATTTTATCAAAAGGTTCACTCTGCTTCTTTTATTCTTAGAAAAGGCTCTAAGGTTTGTTTTGATTGGGGAATACTCGAAATAAACCGACGGTTAGAACCTAGAAGACCTTTTTTGCTGTATCTGTTCCAAGCAAACAAAGACTTCCAAGTCTGAGCAATAACTGTTTTTCTTTTCTTACATGTGTGAGCTAGGAAAAGATAATCCTTGTTTACATTCAATGGAGGATTAAAACTGTTTCCATATTTAGTGTGAATTTTAATATACTTTCATTTACAATAATTTTAAGTATTTGTTGAGCTTTAGTAAACAATGCAATTTTAATTTTAAATTACCGGCATATTTAGAATTCCTTGAATTATATATGATTGAATTTAATCTCCTTATCATGTCAACCAAATTTTCAAATATTTTTGATATTCTCTAGAGATTACCAGATTCATTTGGAAACATTTCATTATAAGGTATAGAGTTTCTAGTTTTAGAGATGATTCTTTTTAAAACTGTTCACAGCGTTAAAGAGTTCACAGCGATCTGTAGTGATATTTTTAGCGATTAATCCATAGAATACGGCGATTATCCAAGCACTAAAATCCGGATATTTATTTTGCATTTCTTATTTCTGACCGATTGAAAGGAGTTCTTGACTTGAAGATATAGAATTATAGTCGCAAAATAACATACTAAATTTACTATATTTAGTTTAGTTGTTTTTGAAATATCGCGTTTACATGCTTATGGAAAAATAGATGGTAAATCCCTTGACAAATGCAATAGTTATTTACATTTAGGTGTTAGATCTTTGAACTAATTTTTATACGTGACTCTCGTCTTTTTGTAGTTACCGAGTTAAATTACATTCTGCCATCCGAATAGACCTCCTAAATGTATTACGCAGTAACTTTGTTGGAAAACTATTACTTTTGTGCAACGATCATATAACAAATTTTATTCGTCTAAATCAGAGCATTGCTGAACTATCGTACTCATAGACAAACATAATATAAACATAGATTTTTCAGATTTGGAGAGGTCTGAAAAACATTTTGATTAAATTTTTTTTTAAACTTCTACTGTATCTCCTGTTTATATATTTCGTATGCGTGAAAGTAAAAGCGATATTAATCTACATGAAATTAATTTAGCTTCTAAATATCCTAGCATTTAATTTATGTTTTCTTGGCCTGTGAAGTAATAAATTTTGAGCTTCTGAAGTAGTGCAAAAAATGTATCAATTGAAACAGGACTATATTCTTACTTGTTTACATTTAATAAGCTTCATTTTTTACTATTAATTGTTTAAACAAAGTTAACCTAATTCGTTAGAAATATATGGTTTTTAAAATAAATACTTTCAATACGTATTTAGAAGTAAATAAAGAATACTTAAAAATAAGTATTTATTTCCACATACTGTATTTAAATAAGTATTTATTTCCATTCAAAGCAGTAAATACTTTCAGGCTGGGTATTTGCAATCATATTTATTTTCGATCGTGTTAAAAGTCTTTTCCCATGAGAATATGAAATCTTTTATTCAGATGTACTTCCAGCATTCAAGGGTTAATGAGACGCCGTCCTTGTTAGAAAATGAACTCTGGGCGTGTAAATTCTGTCAACTGGAGCAGACGCGGTCTACACTGAGACACCACGCGATTTCATTAGTTTCCTTCGAGCTGTTTGAAAGGTTGTTTTCATCGTCCATTATTAAAGGAACTGAATGAGATAAAATATCTTTTTCTACAACTCTTAACGATTTGTAACCGGATATAAACTGGATCTTGAGTGTTTGCTAGAAAAATAAAAATGTTAAATTATTTCAGGGGATTCCATTTCGTATCGAATTATTTTCAATTAAATAAAGAATTTAAGTTTTGCGTAAATGACTTTTAGGCTTTAAATATTTAAATATTTTTTTTAAAGAATGTGAAGCTTTGAAGTACAAACTATATATTACAAATATTTCAAGCATTCAAATATACCAAACTAATTACAAACACAGAATCAGATCAAACCTTACTCGTGTTTGAATGTTATGTGGGTTTCGGGGCCTACTTACCCCAATTTTTAAACCATAATTTTCCTTTTATCAGTTTTAAATTAATATTTATATTACCAACATTTTAGTAACCGTATATGTAGCGATTAAACTACTGTTATTCCTGAACAAATTGGAAATGATGAAAAATTTACGCATCGGTTACTTTGAAGAGAACATGTTACCAATACTTCGCACGCATAGAATTAAAATTCAAAAGTAATTTTAAAAGAAAGTTTAAAAAAAATTAACACAAAGCTTTTTTTAGTATAATATAAATATTTTAATAGAGGTATGTATAATAGTAATGTTAACTTTGAATTATTCAAATGCAAAGAAATTGGGCGAAACCGAATTGCTAGTGAATTTAATGTATAAAAAAATTCTTTAAAATAATACATTATTTTAAAGAACTGCCTTTAATTTCAATTTCTACTTGCCTTTAATTTCAATAACTGGAATTCAATTGTTAATAAAATAAATGAGTTATCCTGAAATAAGGCAAATAAATAAAAATGAGGACTTGTGGCTCAAAATTGGGAGCTTTAATTATTTACTTATATTATGTATTTGATAATACGGATCTGATTCAACGTATGGAAATTTATTTATAAAATACTTCTGAAACAGACACATTTTCATCTGAATTATCTATTTTAATAAAAATGCAATCTATTAGGAAGGTATTATCGTGTTTAGTTAAATATTAAGTGGTTTGTTACAGTGATATCAAAGCTCAATAATTAAAAAAAACATTTCTTGACCCTTCATTGTTTTTTTTTAAATTATGCAGTTTGGAAGAATTTAAAGAAACTAAAATTACTAGGTTCATTTTTAAAATTTTTAATTTAGACTCATTTTTCAAATTTTAGGTTAATTTTCTAATAAATGAATCTTTTTTTTGACTAAGCTTTAACACTATATCGTACTAATTTAATACGAAAGTTATGTTTGTTAACATAAATTTTATTTACAGTTTTTCCATTCTTTAATGGCATTTTATATATTATAGTGGGTATATTAACTTTTTTCGTTCGACAAATGTGCATCTAAGCGAAATGAAATATGAATGTATGCTACAAATATGCAGCAATATGAAAGTATTGTTGGAGTTTTAGTAAGAATTTTCAAAGGAAAACGAAACCTAAAATAATAAGAATTTCTTAGAAAGAACATTTCTTCAGAAATTTTTACAATTCACATTTTTAAGACTTTGGTTAGGTAGAAGGAAATTATCATGCTATTTATGGGTTTTGATTGTTATGCAATACTCTCTAGCTTTTACTGAAATAAAATCATTTTAAATGTAATTGTGTGAAACATCATCGCATGAACTGATAAATTTAATTCCTAGACATCAAATGAATACAGATAAATTCAGAATAAAGAAAATAACGAATACAGAATTTTGCTACGGCCTAAAGAAATTTCTTTAAGGTATATTGTTAGAAGAAGTAATATCATATGAATAAACAGGGGCTAAAACTTCAGTTTCATACGTTAGATGGAATTATTTATTTACTCTTGGCAATTCCTCTTTCAAAAAAAGCTGGATTTTTGAAACCTGGCTGAAAATTAAAAAATTCTGTGTCGTGAGAACACTTATAGTAAAAGTTTGGACCAACATCATCAAGAATTTGTTAAAGGGCTTTACCTCATGATATAATGTGTTCAGATGGATGATATAAGCAATCTTTTTGTTAGGAATTTTCTGCACAACTTTTTTCCAAACACCAGTTCAGTTTCAATTTCCTCTGAAATGTGGTTCAAGTAGGATAAGTATTTAGCTAATTTCATTCATGACTGCGTGGACTCTGGTACATAATATTTTGACACTGATTTAGTGTCCATAAGTTGGCCTGCATGGGCCTATTTCGACTTAGTTTCTTTTCCTGGGAAGTCCTGAAAGCTTAAGCCTACATTTTATATTGCCTTTGTTGCTAATGCAGAATATACTGTCATAGGTATTTTCGTAATTGCCGTAGAGGTTTTAAGGTATCCGACTACGTTAAAAACACTGGTATTCTAACACATTGCCGATTTTTTTTAGAAAAAGTGTTATTTCTTGTAATTCAGACTTTTCTCTTCCCAAAACAGTTTGGTTTTTCTTAGAAAAGGAAGGTCTAACCTATTATCCAGAGGAAGTTTAAGCAAAATTTATTTTTCTGCTAAAATTTGTCTTTAACTTCAATTTTAATTTTCATAAAAATTATCCACCATTAACGTGATATCCCAAAAACTAATAGAGGTATTTACATAAACAAATCAGAGTGTGTTTTAAACAATATGGGCTATAAAACGAACCAAAATTTCTATTGTTGGTGAAATACTTTATCTGTTATAGTTGCTTTTAGAAAAATTAAGTTGCGAATTTATGGAAAAAATGCATATATACGTATATTTTTACACTTAACTTCTTTGCATCTCAAAATGTTTCTTAGATTTTGGTTCATTTCATTCATTATTATATTCTATAACTTGTGTATAAAGAAAAATAGGATTGTTGCATTGCACTTTTGTGTAGAATGTTAACCGTTTTGGTTAAAATTTCACCAAAATTTACCACAAATTTTCTTATTCTCAAAATATATTATATTCTCCAATAATGTTTTTGTATTTATAGTATTTATAATAGATAATACATCTACAAACCAAAAATAGTTTTTAAAAAATCCAATTTTTCAAAAATTTTCCTTAGAACGTAGTCGGTTACCTTAAACATATCGGAAAATGCAAACGTATTACTCGTTCGAAATACATTACTCTTCAAATTAGAATCATTAAAATTTTTATTTCATCATTTGGCATTTTTTACACTAGTTGCTTACTTTTTCAATATGCAGAAGTCGCAAGAAGAAGGACTAAATTACGTATTTCCACATTTATTATCAAAATGTTTCAAAGTTTATGAAGTCGATACTTTTTGAGGAGAATATGAAGACAAATCTTCCTTTTTTAAAATTAATAATGCTAGCAAATGTCTTTCATTAGTTTAATCTTTTCATTAGTTAAAATTCGTTCAAGATCTGATTTTGCCATTTACAATATTCCTATATTTCAATTTTATTTCTTTCATTTTTGATATCTAATTTGCGTTAGTATGAGTTTCCTCTTCATTGTTTCCGTACTTTAATTGGAAGTTTTGTCAACCTCCTAGAATAATTATTTATCTACCGTTAAATTTACTATTTAAAATATATAGAGCGCATCATTGTAAAATTTGCTGAGAAGCATGTTTCCTTCAACTTTTTTTTCTTCAGGAGAAAAAAAAATGTTTTGTAGAACCGATTTTAAATCTTAGAACTTTATGTTTTTCTTGGCACTCCGTCATCATTTTTGTGAAATCAGTGCAAATTCTTATAGGAAACTAAAGGCTGAAATAAAGCATAATGCGTAAGCAGGCCTGTTAGTCTACTTTTCATAATTTATAAACGATAAAAATGAAAATTGGTTCACAATTTATCCTTTTCACGAGACTTAAAACACAAAGTAAGACAAAAGAAGAAATCTGACGTGACTGAACTTGAATTTGAAATTCTCTGTTTGATGTCTGTGCGTTCAGTGCCCTTCCGAGTGTTTATAAATTTTCCTCATGCTCATGCATTTCTTGATATATTAATATCAGATACTAAAACAGTGTGAAAGATATAAGGAAAAATAATTATTATGCCTTTCACATACAGACTGGTAAAATAAAGATAAGAACCACTAGTTCATCAAGACTATGAAATGCAAGAATAAAAACTTTCCTCTTTGTTACCTAGTTTATATTTTCTTCTTCTTTTTCTATGATTCCACAAAATATTATTCGGTGTATTGAAAAAAAAAAAGAAAAAAAGGAGAAGAAAAAGCAATTTTCTTCCTGTTATCTTTTACATTTATATTTTTGAAGAATGCAATAAAATGGCTATAAAATAATATTAATTATGTCCAAATTTTGGTTAATATCGTTGCTTATAATAAATGCAGATTTTTACTTTTAATGATAATTGCTTGTTTTATAATGAAATATTGTTTAAGAAAGTTTTATCTCTTCTTTATTTAATTTTTTTACTTCATAAAAACAGTCAAAAACATCTATTTTGCTTGTCAAAATAATTAATATTTCTATATCAAAAAAATTGTATGAATAGAAAAAGACCCGTTTATTGATTACTAATCATCAATATCTTCTCTTGGATTTTTTAAAGAAACAGAATTAGATAAAATTAATTTGAGATTACAAATATATAATTTTTCCATTCATATTTCTTAAAAAGTATCCACTTAAGTTAATAGTTCCAAGTGAAAGATACATTGGAAGAAAAATTACTAAATGCTCTTTTATTTTCTAAATTAAAAAAAAAAGGTTTAATTATTTTATTTCATTATAATAGATTTTACTGAAGATTCTACGGATTTTACAGATGATGCATGTTTAATTTTCTCATTAAGAAGTTTCTAAAATAATTCCCTGTTCTTTCTTTCCATGAAGAATAGAATACCTGTGGTTATGTTTACCTTTATTTATATTTGAAATAAGTGATCGGAGTCCTCATAAATTTCCATTACAATTTTTGTGAGTAGAAAAATCTTACATATTAGTAACATAGGAATTTGCAAACAGCAGAGCAAGTAAAATATATGAAATGGAACTTCTTTCTTTTATGTGAATTTTAAATCTCCAGCTGGTAAATAATCTTTAAATTAAGGTACTTGATGCAGAAAAGGTGAAAAATGTATATTTATTGTAGATGATATATAACATGATTACAAGATCTTACTCTGTTGTAAATTTTGCATCACCTGTGAACTAATCTTGTGAAGGAAGTCAAAACGAGTATTTTATTGCTCTCAATTAAAAAGCGAACAAAGCTTTCACTGATCGCTGTCTCGCTTCATTTTGTTTCGTTTCCCGTCAACTCCGCTGTGTATCGAATAATCAAATATTTTCCCTACGTTTTCCCCTGCGCGTGGAAGCAACTGGTCTTCTGTGACGTTTCAAGGGTGACGTCATGGCAAGTCACTTTCTCTGTCTGTCCATGTATGGAGAGCGTCCGCCCTCCTCCCCTCTCCGGGAAAGTAGCTTGTGGGTGTGAGTTTACGAATCACGCTGGTCTCACCGTCTGTTTTGTTTATTTCTCGAGTGCCGACAGTTAAGCTAAATCGAGCCCACGTTTTGTTAGAACTGCTTTCCGTTACGATCGAATGTTTGGGATTTGTCTTAGTTGTATGAAATTGCTGAAAATATTTCCTTTTTGTAGTTTTGAAATATATTTGCAATTATTCTGCGTGATTTTTTAACTAGAAATTTTAATATATTGAAATTTGCATACATATATCTAACAAATATAAGTTAAAGTTTGGAAATTAAGTAGCAAATGAAATAAAATATTCTAAAATTCTTCGTAGATGGAAATTTGATTAAGAAAATAGTTCAAAATTTGCAAAAATTTCTATTGTTAGTAATGTTTTAGATAATATTATTTTTCTATATGAAATTTCAGATTTTTTTTTGTATTTTCTTTATAATATAAATGTTTCTGATCGATAAAAAATAAGAATATGAGGGAAAAAATGAAAATAAATCTAAAATTAAATCTGAAAACAAATTTTTGTTTTCAGAAAATTTTGTTTTCTGAGAACATGTAAATGCTAAAAAAAATATTCACTTTCAATTTCTTTTATTTATAATTCACATGTCAGTTTCAGATACTCTAATTATTTTTTTTTTCAATTGTGCAATAACGAAAGCATTTTATAAATTACACGAATGTTTTATTACGTTAGTTTAAAAGATATTCTTTATTGTCTTTCATGTTTTTATTTGATTTAATTTATTAATCTACTTCAGTTTTTCTGTTAGAAAAGCTACCAGGACAACAAGAATGTTGCTTATTATTATGAAATATTTTCTGGCTACTGGCGATTTTTTTCTACGGATTTTTTTTAAAATCCCTGTTAAGAGTGTTTCCTATGCAGCATAATCCTAAAAAAACGATTTTAATCAGCCAGAATATGAATTTTTTTCACACAACATATAAATTGGCAGATTTACTTTGAATCAGTATAAAATCACTCATCATTGCAAAAAATATGCATGAGGGTCCTTTATGATTAATAGAAAAAATATATGAGCAAATTCAATTACTTTTCCCTTTAATTTGATTATTTTTAATAAAAATATTGCGTTTATTATTATTATTATTTTATTTTGCCGATCAAGTTTTCTTCGTCACGTTTTATTGAATATTTTTTTCTTTTATCATTTTCTAGAAATCATGAATGCATTTATTCCAGCCGTCATTTTCTCGACAAGGTTGAGAAACAATTTCTGACAAAACTTATTCCACCAATTTATTGCTTTTACGACACAGTTGTAAATTTCCCAGACACAATGCAAACTAGAAGCATTACCATCAAAACTTGATTTGACTCCCATTTACTATTCTCTACCCCGTGACATTCTACC
>JAPMOQ010047600.1:284021-409483 GCA_026543055.1 Argiope trifasciata | reverse complement strand
ACATATATATATATATATATATATATATAATTGACTGATTAAAATCTGTCAAAAATTAAAATTTGTAATTCTGAATTCTCGTGTATAGGTGGATGATATGCATCTGAATATGACTCAACCATGCATGACTGTGGAGGATATCTTGAGCCGACTTGAGCTCCGAAACGTTTCCTTGACCACGCAATGGCTCAATTTCCAAAATGAGATCACTGCTACGAAAGAAACCCTCCTGCAGTGGGAGCATGTCATGAAAGATGCGAATAGGGTAAGAGAAATTTTCTACACCTTTGGGATATTTTTATAAGGGTATTTATCGTTGTCACTTTTGTGCATTAGTTTAGTGTTGTTATCCTGTTCGTGAATTTATTGAATCACTTTCTTTTCCAAATTTATATACATTATTCCTTCATTTGAGTAACTGAGGCCGAACAAAACTACAGCATTCTTTAAAATCTAGATGTCTTTTGATTTTCTCTAAGTAAATGAAAGATTATCTACTAAAATGGCACAATCGCTAATTTCTATATTGTGAGTAGACATGTAATTTTTATTTTTTTAAACAAATTATTTTAAATGATATAAAAAATTGTTTTATATTGCTTGAGTTTATAATTTTTTTGATGAAAAATTTACCTTTTAAATTTATATACAATCCCTCTGTTCTATTACTTTTATTATTTTTGCTACTTTTAGTATTTTAAACAAAGAATGTCGCATTTCGGCCGCTGAAATTTACCGAATTATGAAACTAAGAATATTTCTGTTGATAATTTTAAACAAATTTAAGGGCCACCTCAAAGAAGATCTACTGAGGTGGTCATTGATTATCCTCAAATAATGAAATTCAAAACTGTCTAACTCGACGAGTTTTGATTGTAAATTAATGTTTTATTTTTGTTTAAAATGTTAATTTACCAAAAATATTTTATTAAATATGTCTTATGAGACTGGGACAGAAGACTGTTTGAAGATTTAGGACTTGCAATTTTTTTAACAATTATTTTATTACCTCAAATAATATTAAATCTAACGATTTGTGTCACTTAGAGTGTTTATGAAATTAAATATTCATATCCTTTCCTAACGTTTTAGAAATTAACTGTGGGTGTCTGTTAGAGTTGATATTTTGAATATAAAAGAAAGAAGCAAATTGAAATCTTTTCCTATTCAGATTAGTCAATTTTTGACATTTTTTACCTTTTGAAGAATACTATAATCTTAAATCCGAAGTTGCTAACTTGATATCTGTAATATTTTATAGATAGCTTCTTATCAAAGGATAACACTCACCATAGTTATCATCTAAATTATTTTATTTCAAACTAGCCGCCTTTGGCGACCAGCTGGTTCGCCATGAGTAATGCTTTCTAAAATTTTCAATTAAATCACATATTCATTAGCCTAGAAGTAATTCCGGGAATTGATTGGCCTGAAAGCAATATTTTCTTTAAGATGATGGACGAAAAGTTCTAAAAGAACACCTTTTCCTAATAATATTCTTTAATTTTATAAATCAATCAGTTTTAACTATCGGTTATGCTTCCAAAATATTAAAAATGTTTTTTTTCGATGATGTTGCCAAAATATGAAATATGTTTTGTTTTTTTTCAAAGAAAGCGAGAAAGGGAAAAAAATATTGAATTAATGATACAGATATTGCAAACGATTACATAAATATGCCATTAAGTCGCGATTTCAATGCATATCCTGTCAAAATTCAATCAGGTTTACTGTAAATAAAGATAATTTATGGAATTAATGATACAGATATTGCAAACGATCATAGAATCATTTGCATTTATTTTTTAAAGAAAATATCACATTTTATATTTCTTTTATTTTATCCTGTCACGTGCTGACAGTTGCATTTCTGTAGATTTATTTTGTGATGATAATTTTTTTTTTATTCGAACTTCCGTCATTCTTTTATTTTATCCAGTCACGTGATAAAAACATGGTTAAAATATTTCTTTAAAAATTCGTTAAAAATAGAAGCTTACGTTATAAATTAAAAAAACTGATATCATTAGAAAGCTAATTTTTTTATCTTTAAATTGATGTAAAAATCATGTTTGTCCAATGATATTTTCGGAAGTTATAACGGAAAAACGTCGAAATTTCGCTTAAATTTTAATTAATTCAAATTCTAATTAAAAATTCGAAAAAAGGGCTCCGAGGTGCACATTCCGAACCTCCAAGGTATGCATGTACCAAATTTGGTAGCTGTAGGTCCAACGGTCTGGCCTGTAGAGCGCCAACACACACACACACACACGCACACACACATTGAGCTTTATTATAAGTATAGATATATTTAAGTATTATTTAGTTGTATGATCAGGAAATTTATTGTTTATTTGACCTTGCATCTAAGCTTAATGTCATTTTTTGCCATTTACTGTGAATAAAAAATTAAAAGTATTATTATCCAATAAATATTGCAGATTAATTTATTAACAGAAAATAACAATTCCATGAAATTAAGAGTGATTTGAAAAATCCAATAATGGGTGAACTTTAATTTATCACTCTTTTCTGATTTCGATGTAGCTGTATTTACTAATGATGATCTTCATTCTTTTAATTCTAGATTCTGAAAAGTGCTCATGATATAGAAAATAAGTTATATCCTGTCATACCTCAAGAATTAAATAGAGTAGAATCAATAATATCTTATCTAGAGAAAAGGATGTCTGATATCTTACCTCAAATTAAAGTAAGCTGATCTCTCTTTCCATAAAAATAAGAAGATTATAATAAGGAGTTTTAATACTTTCAGTATAGATTTTAGTCCAATGTTTTGTTAATACTGTCTTTCATTAAATTAACTGAATTGCTTTTGATTTTTGTCCTGTCTCTTTTTTTATAGATTTCATGGAAGTTTTCCAACATATTTATAATTTATTAGTAACGTTTGATGATAAAGTGGCTTTATATTCTTTATCAATTTAAGACGTGCACAAATTGCTGATAAAAGAATGATTAAGATAAAGATTCACTTTTTAATAAAAAAGGCTAATTAAAATGTATTGTTCTTTCCCTCATTCTTATCCCTTAAAAAACAATTTATTATTGTTTAATTTGATAAAATGTTTTCTGGCTGGAATTTGTGTTCTTGCCTTGTAGCTTTTTGATTAGAAAATAAACCATTGCTCATTATTTTGTTTAATTAGAATATAATTTATGTTGAAAATGTGTTAATAGTATAATTATGGAATTTAAGCCACCACAGAGCGTTTATTATGGGACATTTTCTTTTATTAAAAAAATTCGTTTTAATTCTTCCTCAAGTTTTTTTTATTCATATAATAAAAATTAAGATAATAAAAAGAATTTCTATTAATATTTATTTTTTTAAAGATCTTGAATTTAAATATTTATAAAATAAAAAAATAAATTTGAATCGAATAATAAAAAGATACAATTATGATCCTCCGAACTGGTGTACTTGGTATTTATTTAGTCATCTTTCTTATATATAAATTTAATGTCATTCGAAATGAAGTTGAAATATTAGAACTTGATTTTTACGAGTTTTCTAATGAATAAGAATCAATTTATTATTCAGTTGTTCTTTGTACGTTTATAACTTTTCATCATCTCATTTTTCTGTAGTCTATTCAAGATGAAATTTCAAACATTCTGAAAAAGTCAGAAGCAGTTCAACCGAAGGATAAAACACGAGTTGAAGATGCCCAAGTTCTTCGAAATCTTCGAGATATGAACCAGAAAATTCAGAAACGACTTACTGATTATCAAATACTGATTCCGATGATGGTCACCTTTTTCAAGAATTATGACGAGGTATCATTATATTAACTGTATGTATTATCAATTTAAGTAAGCTCCTTGGGTTGAAGTTGTTGTTACATCTTCCTTTTTACGTATTTTAGCTTGAAAAATTGGTGGACATGCAAGAATCTCAATTCCGAATGACGTCATTGCCAAACGATGTGGCGAAAATGGAAGCCTTAATTCACGATCATGAAACTTCCAAACCTACTGTCATGGAACTCTTTAAATTCAGCAACACAGAAGCTCAGCAACTCATTCAAAAAATAAACGAAGCTGTACGTTGTGACTTCATTGGTTTTTATATACTGTATTCTTGAGGAGAAATATGCTGTTTTTAATTTGTAATTATTAAATTCAGGCCTGTATGTATATTGACATAATAAGTAGAAAAACTAGATTTAGATATAAGATTACATATTGAATTTAATTTATTAAATTTGGTGCAAAATACGTAATTTGTTCAAATAATTATATATAAAATCTAAACATAAAACATGCATTGTGTAAGCATTTGTGGGAATCGTGAAAAAACATTCTCTCTGATTTCTTTTCTGAAATAGAAAATCATGGTATAAATTTCAAAGCGCTGCATTTTAGAATACAATTTAGGCAATTTTTACACGTACCATTTTTTTTAAAAAAACATGTTAATTATTCTGTTTAAACCTAACTACTTGCTTCTGAAAATTATAAAGTAAGTTACGTTTTTATTTGATTTTTTGTTACATTTCTTCTTAATTTCCTTCAGAAAAGAAAAAATAATCTAAATGTGCATAACAAAGATGTCACAGAGCATCGGACACTCGGAAGTCTTTTTTAAAAGTAGAACTTATTTATGAAATATATTTCAGGAACCCCCAGAAGCGGCCATTAAGGACCGGGAAAAAATATCATCTCTTCACGGGACGAGGAAAGCATTCTTCGAGAAAGCGTGGGATGAATTCAAATACAAGCTGGAGCAACACAACCAGCTTTGCATCTTCTTCAGAGATATGCATCTGGTAAAGAATGATGCTGTTTCATTTAGTTTTATCTATTTAATGATAATGTGCTGAGTTGTAATAAATGGCTTTTATCTTAGAGAAGCTACTGTTGTATTTTGATGAGTAAACATCTGTTTTTGTAGATCAACAAACAAATTGAAGACCTGAATGCACAACTTGCTTCCATTCGGCAGAGCTATGGAGATTCCTTACCATCAGCTATGCATACTTCCCAAGCTTTCTTGCAATTCGAGAAAACAATCGAGGTAATGGTGTTGTCAGGAAAATAATTATTATTGAAAGGAAATTAAATATGGAAATTATTCGACTTTTTTCCCCTGTTCTAATAAATTATTAAGGAAGAAAATTCTTCAAAAAAAAGAAAACATAACTTTATTACCTATGAATATTAATCATTATTCAATTGAGAATTCTCTAAACTAACTAAAACCACTTCTATAATATTCTTACAGAATATTATATAATTATATATATATACAGTCACTACAAACCAAACTCGTACATCAAAGGAAAACAACTTTATCTGTCAAAATATTTTTACTATAAGGAATTAGAAAAAACGTTTTTTTTAAACAATGATTTTATTGTACAGTTAAAACATAATCAAATAGTGTCAATTCATAAATTAGAATTAAAAATTTATACATCTAAGTACAATTTGCGAAAAAGAGTCCACAAGTCAAACTCGGGCATGTTATAATTAAGTACCAAATAATTGCAATTCTGGATAAAAACTACTGCCATCTTTGGTTAGCGTTATAAATGTTCAGGAGAATTTCTCAATTGTGTTATTTTTATTTACTTAGGAATTTGAAATGTTATTTTTATGAAAATATCAAAGTAAAGCAGCCAAACGAGCATTGAGTAAGAAAATCGGTTATTAAGCATGCTGAAGATGGAAAGTATGTGGCAGAAATATCACAGAAAACTGTCCACAGAAGTCATTCAACCGTTAACGACATCATTAAATGATTCAAAATAAATAACCAGGTGAAAAATAAGCTTAAGACAACTCACAATAAGATTTTGAAAAGAAGTAGATGATCGATATTGAATTAGAAAAGTAAAAGCAAATCCGTTCCTGAGAACAATAAAATTATCTATTACTGCTGAAAAGGAATTAGGAAAAAATTTAATCCTTTAACAATAAAAAAAAAATGCTCCATAAAGCAGATCTTAATGGATGAAAAGCCAGACAAAAGCCTTTCATAAGTAAGCGAAATCATATTACTTACATTTGCAAAATTAGGATTTAAATTCGCAAGTAAAGTGAAAACAAGGGTTTTTCTTTTTGAAAAATGCCTTATTCACTGATGAGAGCAAATCGGACGTTTTTGGATCCGATAACAAGCCTTACGCCTGAAGAAAATCGAAATAGGAATTTCACACAAAAAAATTTGAAAGAATTAGTGATAGTATATAGGTGGATCAATAATGGCAAGGGATTCTTTTTCAGTTACTGACCCAGGAACCCTGCAATTTATTGGAAGTTGAATGGATTAGAATGTATACCTCAACATTTTCAAGAAAAATTTAAAACAATTTGTGCTGAAACTTAATCTTTGCAACAAATGGCGATTTTATCAGAAGAATGATCCACAAACGTAAAGCCAATTGATTCGTTCCTGACTTCTATATAATGACTTCTTCATCACATGGATACTCTAATATAAATTCCATCGGAAATTTATTGGAATACATAAGAAAAAAGTCATGGGACACGCTATTTCCTATAAAGATAAATTGAAAAGAGTATTGATGTCAGAATGAGAAAACTTAATTTTTGGGAAAAATGTGTGCGATCTATGCCTAAACATCTTAAAATGCTTATAAAAAACAAGAACTTACATATAAAATAATAATACCTTTAAAATATTAAGTAGGTTTCAAAATCTTCTTATCCGTCCGATTTTGGCTTTGCCTTATTTTTTTGGTTGTTGTTCTCTTCGATAATTTCTGATTAAAATGAATTAAGTGATAATTTTTGTTATTTGTTTTTATAATTGCAATAAATATACTATAGAAAATTCATTTAAATATGTTTCTTATAATTATTAGTTTACAAATTTTGACTGTGTTAGTATCTTTTCTTTGGTGTCTGAGTTTGGCTTGGAGCGACTGTATATATAACATATATTTTTGAAGCAATTTTGTGACCAAAAAAAAAGAAAACACTTTTGGATTTTTAAAACTTCCAATTAATTCCATCTTGCGAGGCATAAATTATATGCAAGGAAGAAGCAACGAGATACGTCAATCTACTGGGCGATACAAGAGCAAAACAGTGTCAAAATATTTTCGAAGTGATTTGATACTATGAGATTCTGATGTGAATTTCTTCACATGTTTTGATTTAAAAATTGAAATTATAGATACATTTTAATAAAATTTGCGTAACTTGATAGATTTTTATCCCTTCATTCTCAGTGTGGAAACTTTCCTATTTCAGCAATGTTTAACTTTCATTATAATTTAAAATTTAAGCATTAATAAAAAAATTTCTTTCTTTATTCTCTCTTACAAAGTTCATTGCATTTCGTCCTCGATATCTAGCATGAGACCCATGATTTCCATATTTCATTTTGCAATAAATAGTTGCCTAACTTTTTCTGTTTCCTGTCCAGATTCTGCAGATCCGAATCTATGAGTTCGTGAGCACCGCAGAGAGACTGATGCGCGACCAGAGAGTGGATTCGAAACAAATTCCCACCGAAATAGAGACCATGCAGAAGAAATGGTCTACCTTCAGAACAGAAGTGAATAGAAATCGAAGGCTAATCGATGTAGCTATTGAGTATTATAAAACAATCGAAGAGGTATTTGCTAAAATCAATTTGTTTCCTCCCATTTAAAGCACTTTTGTAAATAATTTAGTTTATAAGCAATTAGCTGATATGTTTTAAATTTTAAAAAATGCCATGAATTATATGTTATATGGAAATGAATATGATGAGCTCTAATATAAAATTAAATAATGTTACAACATATTAAAACGACAAAAGGAAAAATCTGATAGAATTTTCTTAATTTATTTTCTCTCTCTGTAGCTTTATTTAGGCGTGTAACCACATGATATTGATTGACCCATTTTTAAACCTAATATTTCTTTTTCTGTTTGTCTGTTAAAATGGCTAATTGCAATTTTTTAACATTAATTTCAATATCATTCAGCTAAAAAAATGAAACGTTTTCTGAAAATTTTTAGTGTCCGAAATATTTTGAGGCAAATACATCACTTGCATATGATTTTTTTAAATTCTAATTTTGGTATCTCATCTTGTGATCTGACTTGCATTTTATTTGATAGGAACTTACTGTTTAATTGCTCACCAACCAGTTTACACACCAATGACATACACCTGTTTCAATTTTAGTGTCTATCTGAACCCAATATAAATACTTTAGAAATGAGTATTTTTTGCATATTAATGTTTAGAATTTGTACTTTTCGCCGGATTTCTCTATTTTTTCCCCCAGCAGCATAGATCTTTTACATCTGTTCAGAGTGTGGATTCTTTGGGGAAAAAAAGCTAAAATCTGTTTATTTCTGAATATACTTCTTTTTACTTTTTAGAATACGAAGTACACAGAAAATATTTTAATCGTCAAAAAATTCGAATTCCAGAGGTTTGACGAATTTTCATGTTTGATACTCCCCAAGTTAAAAAAACAAGCCAAACAGACACGTTTTTGTCTGTTTGTGAACATAATAAATAATGAAACGATTTGGGCTGGATGGATGAAATTTGGTTTACGAGCTGTAGGCCAAATTTGCAGATCCCTGTTAAATTTTGAACAAAATCTCATTAGAGGAAATCTGTCTTATCTGCTTATTTGAGTTTAGTTTAGTTTAGTTATATTAACGTCCCGTTTTAAAGCAACACGAGGGCTATTTTGGGACTGACCTCGTAATTTTGAACCACGGTCAGATGACGAGGACGACACCTGAACTGGCACCCCCTCTCCACACCACACCACACCAGCGGGAGGTAGTTTGATTTAACGTGCAAGAGACCCCCTCACACGATGGTTCTTTGGTGGAATCGAGTCTCGAACCTGAAACCTTCCGATTCCGAAGCTTAGAACTTACCACCACGCCACCGCGGCCTATCTGCTTATTTGAATACAAGAGAATTAGAAACCTACACAACATAAGGAATTGGGTAACAAAAATTAGGCTGCACAGATTTAAAAATAGATTTTTATCGAATTTTGTTCCTTATTTCTCAGACTGATTATCTCACTTTCTGTATTTTCGTATGCTTGAAAAAGCAGAAACTTAAATCAATGAAAATTCTATCAGTGATCTTATGAATTTTGTTAAATTTTGGTCTGAACTGGAGAAAAAAAGGTGTTTAAAATACATACTCATTTCATAGATTTATTTAAAATACTAGATTCACTTCAAAGATCTTTATTTCGTTAATATTGATCGCCGATGCTACACAAGGCATTCAGACTCCATTCAAAGTCCATAATTTTGTAAGTAGAAAGGGGGATCAGATCTTCATTGGAGAATATGTGAAAATGTTTTGGGGAGACTACTCTCCTAAAAGTGAATAATTTTCAAATTAAATGTAATTTATTGAAAAATATAACCAAATTCTTTTTCTCCTCAATTTGTAAGAAACTTACCAGGAATGTTCAACGGTTCTCAAAAATGAATAAATATCCTTCTACTTTTTTTTTCAATTAATCTATCAGATCAAATATTACATTTGAAGATCTGATAAAAATGTGCAATACGAAATTAAAATAAGCTTGACATAGGGGTAGTTTGATAAAGTGCTTATTATTTTATTACAAAAAGAAAAAAAAAACATCAAAATAAAGATAAGAGTTTTTATTCTAAGCACATTCATACCCGGAGAAAGATTATTTTATTCAGAGTCGTCATGAATGAAACTTATCAAAGCTTTATGAAAAATTTTGTTTTTGATAAAATAGCGATGTTCAACTTCAAATTTTGTGGAAGCTCATAATTAAATTTTGCATCACAAAATACGTTTAAAATCTAATGTTTTTAATTCTGTGTTGACAAATAATTATGATTTAAAATTTTGTAAAATGCCGACAAGTTTGTATTTCTTCGTTTTATTTTAATTATAAAAGTAAACAATTGATAACTTCATTTCAGAAAAAAAACTTTTGTTATCTTGAATTGAAATTGAATTTAAATATCAATATAGCATTGATTTTGATTAGAAAAATATTGTTTGTAACATACTAAAAATTGCAACAAAAAGTGGATAATTTACATAAAACCATTCCACACACACACACAATGAGAAAAAAAAACAATTAATCCAAAAATTGGTAAAGAATTTCAATAATAACAGATTACTTAATGCTCTTTAGAATTATAGTATATTCTAAATGTTTTTTATGTTTCTTTATAACTGAATCAACAATTGAACGAAAAAAATGCGTAAAAAGTGTGTTTCTGGGAAAATATTTTTATTTATTTATTTATTATTTTCTCTTAATAGAATTTTATACGTCATTCCTAAGTTAGGGACTTTGGATAGTAGTTTTCGTTCTATATTCAAAACTTATGAGGATATAATGATATATGTGTTTTGTGTTTTAAAAAATCATGTTTTTAACTTGTTTATTTTTCTTTAAATTGTTGGTTCAATAGTAGACCGTTCTTATTATTTAGTAAATAGTAATTCAATTAAGCAAGTTCTTAAAGTTTAGTTAATAAGGATATTCGAAACTAGGTGTTTTAATCTTTTGACTACTTTAAACCCTCGACGTTTTTCTTAATCAGTTTTTGAGCAGTTTTTGTTCCCACACCGATTTTATAAAATGCTATTTGAAGAGAATATTTATGCTTTCCTCTACATCTGAAGTAAAATCTTCATTAAAAAAAATTCTACATGCTTGCGATAAAAATGAATTTAAGTGTATTCCTTTGTACATACCCTTTTCATTTGATATTTCAGGCTGAGGAATGGCTGAGTGAGGGCAGTCGAATGTTGATATCAGTGGCGCGGAAATCATCATCTTGCAATCAAGAATCTGACGCCGAGGGACTTAAAAGCGAGATCAGGGACTTTTTGAACAAAGGAAAAAGCCAGCAAGAAGAAAGACTACGAAAAATAACGACTCTCTCTCAAGAACTTTACGGTAACACATTATATTAGTTATATATGTTTAAAAAAAATTCTCTTTCAAAGTAATATAATCTTAAAACAATCTTCCTTTGAGTATTATTTTTTTAATTTGATGAAAATTCAATTATATAAACCGGTCTGGACCGATAGAGGATTTCGGAACTGAGAAGTTTCTAAAATCAGATTGCTTTGGGGGAGGCTTTAAATTTGTGCTAGGGAAATATGGTTGATATATATATGTAGAAAACATGGATAGAATATATTTATAAATAACTATGTGGCAATTGTTTATTTTTGTGGTAGCGTCAAGCACTATGGAAAGCGAAGAGAAATGTTTCGGTAGGGCCAAGCGTTATGGCGAGTGAAGAGCTTGTTCATTGTCCGAGGTCACCAATGTGACAATTGGTATTGTGGTGTCTCGCCAATGTGAAGATTGGATTCCTCCAACGATCGAGCTTGCGATTTGCAGTTGTGTAACATATCCGCTTGACAAATGTGATCACCAATGTTTAGTAGCTGTTACTAGTTTATTTAGATACAAGCACCATAACCAGTAACAGCCACTAAACATTAGTGATCACTTATGTCCAGCGAAAATATTACGCGACTGCAAATCGTAAGGTCTCAAGTTCAATTGTTTGTGGAATCCAATTTCCATATTGGCACGACACCACTATACCAACCGCCACAACTATTTTCTTATATTAACTAGCAGTGTTTCTTTGTTTTCATTAATTATACAGTAATTGCCAGATTGTATGAAACTTCATTTGTTTTTCCCATATAAATAGATTCAATATTTCAAGAAATTTATTTTTTATTGTGAATGTTTTTCCCCTTTTAAATGTTAATTATTTGATTTTTGGAGAGTTAATTTTTTTTTTTAAATTATGTTTGAAGTGACGATAGTTTTTGAGATATATTGATATGTATTAACGAACTTTCGCTTTCAAAAATATCTATTTGGCAAAGCCTGTAGATTCACAAATCTTTTTACCTTACTTGTATTAATATTTTATTCGTCAGCAGATTTTATTATTACAAATACAACGAAATTTTGAACTCGTCGAAACAAATTTTAATTTAAAAATTCATTTCAAAATATTTTATTTCTGCATTATATATCATAGATTTTATTTTATTTATTATTTTTTTAATAATGAATCTAATTTTATTTAATATTTATAAAATGAAGCATAACTTGCTATACTAGAATAATTTGTTTGATATTAATATACAATATTGAATGTTTAGTTTTAGGTTTTTCAAGTATTTTAGTTTTTTTTTTTAATTGTGTACTTCTTAAACTCAGGCTTTACATTTATTTAATATAACGCGTGTTTCTTTTTTAATAGGAAATCAGCCACATCCTTCTTTAAATATAGTCACAAATAAGAACAAAGATATGATAGATTCGTTCACTGTCATAACTTCTGAGCTCGAAACGCTGACAAAAAATATCAGAATTTCACAGCAGACGAAAAAGATGGAAGAAAAAGGAAAGGTATAATTCTTTTTTTTAATTATTTGTAATAATATTTAAATTTATGTTTCTAGATATTCATAATAGAAAATTAAAATATAAATTATTCTAAAATTTGTTTGACATGCCACCGTAGTCCTTAAAATATGCAAAATTTTAACATTTTTACAAAATATCCGTCTTAATGAGAAAGAGGGAAAAGAAGAAAGAAGAAATTGACATGATACTATGGTTTTTTTTATCTTAAGGATTACATTTAAATATTTTTTTTTTCACTTGTCTTAAGCATTGATCTGTGGGAAATATTTTTTCTATCCTTCATTTCGATTTTCCTATGTGTTATTGAATTTATATAATGCAAAATATGGATATACATTTTATGTCCAGCAATATTATGCTTGTATAGATAAATAATATAATAAAAATACTTGGGGATTAAATTAAGAGTATTGTTAGTATACATCAAGAGCAAAAATATTGAACATTATTAAATAATCAATAAAAATGCGGAAAACATGTATGCAATAAACATATAAAAATTTAAATTTAATAGGAAAAGTTTAAAATAACTAAATGTAAGAAAAATTAAGAATATTGCTGAAACTGAAAAATTAGCAGAGCTTTATGAGCAAGTCAAACTGTGATCTGAGCGCTATGAAAAAGGTGCATTTGATGGTATGCTATTATTTTCTCTTTAATTGTTCCATTTCACAATTTTCATCAATTAAACGTCATTTGCAACACTATATTCTATTAATTTTCCTTGATTTATGTTAAAATTCTTTTGAGTTTGCTAGAATATCTACAGAAATGGGAAAGGGATTAAGATGAACTAGTTATTCTAGAAAATGTAATAATTGCGTTTATATATTAATTTATCGAATGTATTAAGGCAATTTTTCATAGACTTTTATTTTGCTATAACATTGTTTGTTCGTTTTTACTTTCTCGAATAGAAAAGAAAGTATAGTAATTAAAAAAAATATGAACTGTAGATTTTGAACGAATTTTCACATTTTAAACTCTCTGAGTCAAGAGAAAAAAAATCCTGTCTATCTGCGAACACGATAATTTAGTAATGCTTTTACGCCAAATTTTTAAATTTCTATCAAGTTTTGAAAAAAATCTACTCTGAGAAAAATATGTCCGTTTTTTTTTTTCTTTTTTATCCGAGTACAAGGTAGATAGATATACCAACATAAAGAGCTATAAATAATTTTTTTAAAATTTTTTTTAGCATTTATAATGCAAGTTGATATCAAATTTAGAACCAAATCCTTCAAAGAGTTGACCATCTGTCAGTCTGTACTTTCGTATGCGCGTTAATGAAATAACTCAGAAAGGACGGAGCTGAAATAAATGAATTGCAATATTTAATTTATGGCTGCGATTGTAATTGTATGTAAAATTTTGATTTCGATTGGTCTTAAACAGAGCCATCCAAAATGTATTTTATTTGTTAATAATGTTTAATAGTTATTAATCGTTCATTAATAATGTTTAATCGCAAAAGTTCTCATACAAAGATCGATCTTTCATGCCTGTTGTTCTTTAATGGCCTGCAATTAAAACACAAGTACTAGTTTTCTTACCATACTAAGAAGCAAGTAATTCTTATGTGTGAAAATAAAAATCTGAGTACTCGCAGTGTACACAGCCATACCCATGATTGATAATTTTGTTCAAGGGGGAGAGAATAAAATGTTTATTAGGAAATAAGTAAGAAAGTTTTGGGAAGGCCATTCTCCCTGGTTTTACTTAGGTTATACTCCAAAATCCAGAATGTTTTAAATTTCGATGTAAAATGAGAAATGATTTTTCTAACATCTAACAAAGTGAAGAGGGAAAAATCTATTAACTGCAACTGTAATTTACTTGATAAACATTTCTTTGTAGAAGTTTGAGTTAAGATCCAAATTATTAGATTTCTGACAAAGATGCTCTAAACTAACAAATCGGTCTTTTTTTGATTCTGTTATATTAAAAATAATTGTAGTTTGTCTCATGTTCAAATCATAAATTTTCCAAATTACGAGGGAAAAAATATTACAATTTTTACATTTTTTTTGTCCTTAGGCGGAACTAGACGCCATGCTTCACGCCGCCCAAGCAGAAGCAGAAACAGCTAAGGCAGCTGCTGCCGCTGCTCAACAAGCTGCAAAAGCAGCTGAAGCCGCCGCCAGACAGAGACCGCCTAGATTCGTGAGGAATTTAACCGATGCAGAGGTATCTGAAGGCACAAAATTCACATTTGAATGTGAAGTAGAGGGAGAACCTATGCCACAAGTAAACACTTTTTTATATTCTTTATTTTCAAAATTTAATTTTTTTCTATTAATGCATGTATTTTCTATTTGTTTTTCTTTCTATTTTCTTTGCTTTTAACAGTTCAATATTTAAAAAAAAATCCTACGATTTTAACATTATAAAGTAGAAGCATTGATGGTTGAAACTTAAGTAAAGCATTTTCAAGATAAAGATAAGTCTATTAAATTTGAGGCTAGGAAGTGTGAATCTGAAGATTCTCTCTTTAAATATCATTCAAAAAAGTATGCCTAATTTATTCTTACAATTAAATTACTTCGAATAGTCATTTGAACTGTGATGTTCCTGTCGTTCCTCTTTCCACAGTAGATCCATGAGATAAATTCTTTTGTGAAATTGCTTAAGGAAAAAACTCCTTTCTTCCCTGAAGGAACTATGATTACTGTGCATGCCTCTTTTTAAATAACCATCGTTTATAAAGATTAAAAGATTATAAAAGAAAAATAAAATGCTACCCATAATTTAGAAAGAAAAATAAAAAGTATTATTACACTATAAATAAATTTGATAATAAAAGATACATTATGCCAGCTGAATTTGATGTAGGAGATATCATTAAGGAATTATTTCAAAAGATATCTATAAAAGCAAGGGTATCTTATAAAATAGAATAAAACTCTTATGATATTTATGTTGATATTCACCTTTCCTAAGAAATAAATAATTTCTCAAGTTTGGGTTATATGCATTTAAAATTTTGTAATTCTGTTGACCAGTAACTTCTTTTATCTTTTTAAACTAATCAATGATACTTAATCATTTTTTCAGGTTCAATGGTTTAAAGATGGTATTCTAGTCGAAAATAATCCTGACTATCAGACATGTATGGAAAAAGGAATTTGTAAACTCACAATCGAAGAAACCTTTTCCGAGGATACTGCTAAATTTACTTGCAGAGCTACAAACCCTGGTGGAATTGCTGAAACACAGTGCCAACTGGTTGTAAAAGGTCGCTTAGAATTATATATATTTCTTTATTTCAAATTTATATTTAATGAAATTCTTTGATATTGTTTCTAGACTTACCTCAGTCTCATCTATCTGCATTCTTAGAGAATGCATGATTTTAAATGGATTCCTTAATATTTATTGAATAATCTCTTTAATAAACCTTAAGTTTGAAAAGCAATTTGTATTATATGCTAGCACACATTTTTTTGATATGATATTTCAGGTAAGATGAAAGGGCATGTAAAGTCTCAGAGCATAATGGCGCAATATTTGCAAGTTTGATCTGATATGTTTTTGATTAGTGGACTCTTTTTCTCCAAATTCTAAAGTCACTAGTGACTTAAAAAAAACTTTTAATGCATGAAGTTTTTGATCCTGATTATTTGGTAGCCTTTATTCATCAGTGCATATACAGAAAGGAAACTTTTAAATCTCAATCTGTAATAGCTAAAGCAGATTCAGTATTTGTTTCATCAATTAATTGTTTCCCTTTCTCAGGGAAGTTTATTGCACTTAAATGTTTCTTTCAATTTTTTAAAATTTTATTTTTACTTTGTGAAGTTATGAAATTTATAATTTTCCTTATTGCATGTCGGTCCATATAACTAACTACCTTACCCTTTATCTTTGAGAAGTGCGAATGCTCCTTAATTTCAGTCGATGTCTTCGAATTTATCTTTAGTATCTAAGTTAAACGGTTCATTTTCCTTTTCCAGGAAATTCAGTCATAGTTTATTACAGAAATAGTTTCTTTTACTGAAATGATATCTTATTTGTAATGCTATTTTTTAACTTCTTTTTTAAATTTAATATCTACTAAATGGAATTATTTTAATGATTATAAGTTATTTCTTTGACTGAAAAGATTATGGCCAATGAAAATTAGCTATTTATTCATAAATAACTATTTGTTAAAAAAAAAAAAAAAGGAAGAAAGACAACTTCATTTTTTTTACCATGTATTCAGCTTAAAAAAAGAAATTTCATATTATTTACTTCTTTTAGCTATTTTTTATAATTAATCATCACCAATGCCTTTATGGAATATATTCTAAATACATTTTACATATTTTATATCAATCATTTAAAAAATTCATTCAAAAATATTCTTTATCTTCTGTAGAATCACGCACTGCTAATGATCTTGTGCCTCCTCATTTTGTTCAAGAACCTACGGATGCAACTATTCTAGAAGGTACGAAACACCAAATAGAATGCCAAGTTTTCGGAAATCCACTGCCTTTGGTGTCATGGTTCAAAGACGATGTCTGCATTGATTATTCCACCGATTATTCCACCATCTATAATAACGGTTATTGCTCCTTGCGAATCGATGAGGCCACTCCCGATCATCAAGGACAGTACACATGCCGGGCTGTCAATCAAGTCGGGCAAGCGGCTTGTAGTGCCAATCTTAAAGTTCAAAGTAAGTTTTAATTTATGTAAATGCATTCCTATAACAGATAAAATACCGCTGTTATGCACAAGTGAATAATTTAGGCAGTCATTTTGGTGATGTATCATTTGAAATTAATCAATATAAGATTATAATTACATATCTGGAATCACTCGCATTGTTGATCTTGTCTTTTTACTCTTTGAACTCGGAAAAATTAAGTACTCTGTACACGTCAAAAGTTCTTAAAAGGTGATCATTGATATGCTTTGAATTTGTTGAATTCAGCATTTATTGGATCCATTTATAATTTTAATTATAGTCTCCAATAAGTGAGTAGGAGTTGATCTGGAACTGAACCGTTTAAAAAGCCAAGCATACGAAATTGTCGTTATTTCGGATTGGAAAACACTTTAAGTTTTTAAAAATAATAAGGTTTTAAAATTATAATAATATCTTTTTTTGATACCGAAATTCCGATCTTAACTAGTCTTTCTACCATAGATCCGCTATTGATTACGATGTATCACTGTTTAGTCTGAAGGAAGGCTATATATATAAGCATATTTATTTTAAGATAAATTCATAAAATATTAGCATAAAAGAACAATAAAACTGAATACTATATAGAATTGCAAACTGTGCAAAAATTAAAGTAAGAAACAGTAAAGTCAGTACACACAATAAATAAATAAATAATAAAATAAAAGTAAAATACAGTGGAACTTAAAATATCCCAAAAATAAGTTGTCTTAACTTAGGGGAGAAACACTGGAATGCTCGTTATTTTTATTCGCATTGTAGTGACAATGGTTTTACTTTATTTTTCTATTAAGATGCTGACGTTTCCTTCTGAGACAACTTTCTTAAAATATATCAACAGTATATACCTTTTTTTGATGTTTGATTTTCATTTTCTAGCGATTACACCTTCCGAACGACCGAGATTCATTTCTCCACTTTCAAACGTCATGGCGCGAGCTGGTCAAAAATTAAGGCTGGAGTGTTCTGTTACCGGTCAGCCTCAGCCTGATGTAACTTGGTTGCATAATTCTAAATCCCTTAAAGAAACTAGGGATACAAAGGTAAGAGTTTCTCCAATGATTAGCCAAGGATTCTCTCTTAAATCATTTGTATACTGAGAAATAACTCTAATAATGATTTTCGAAATAGAATTATTTATTGTCGATGGACCCATATTCTTTCAATAGGAAAGATATTTCTGCCCGAATGAACCATACATCATTGTACAGTTTGTCTTAACATACTGTTACTGCGTAATTTAAAAAATAAAAAACCGATTTACATGCATATAGATTTTTATCCACCATCAAAATCAGTCATAAGATTGTATGATATATATATATATTGTATGATTATATAATATAATCTTTTAAAGAATCATGTACGCATCAGTTCTTTTCAGAGTGAAAATACGTTTTTAATTGTTAAGACGCACAGCTTTTGTTCTTATACGTAGTATGCTATATCAGATAATTATCAAATCTCTTCTTCAATTGAAATGAAATATTTTAAACCTTTTTATTTTGAAATTTGCAGTAATTTATGAATCAAAGTTAAATGTATGAGCTAATCTAAGGAAGTTTCATTTACCGTATACCTTTAATAAAAATAAACAAAAGATCTCAGGTCGTTTTGAAATCTACAAATTTATAAAATTAACTGATGTAAAATAAATAATGGATGGAATTTTTATTTCAATACGATATACCGATATTTTGAAAAGCTAATCTGTTAGAATTTCGATGGCGAATGTCTCAGATGCTTATGTTAATTGAAAATTTATAATATTTTTATGGCTTGACTATTTTTGTGAAAAAAGTTTAAAAAAATCCTTAGTTTTATTGGCAATATTCAAAATTATTATATCTTTAAAATATTATACTGCTTAATAGGAAAATAAACACGTTTAAGATACAGCTAAGACAAATCAGAAACAAAGTAAAAGTAATTTAGAAGGTCAGTTATATGCATGCTTCTAACTTATCTTATGCTTTAGGATTGCGATATTGCATATGACAGAAAATTTTATATCGCTTCCTAATATTACAAGAACGTTAATTTTTAAATATTATATCTGCTGGGAAGAAATTTGAGAACTCTTTTAATCAAATCTGTGACATATTTCCAACAAAGTACTTGAAAACAATTTTAAGAAATACAGCTAATGCCAATGCTATGTCTTTTCCTAATGACACGGAATCTATTTTAGAACTATTGTAATTGATATACTGAACTGTAGATGTGGTATAATGTGTAGAACAAGTATAATGTGGTTTTCGCAATTCTGTAAATCTTTATTTTCAGTTTCAATTTTAGTGTTATTGCTGTTCCTTCTGAATGTTCTGCTAAACCTGCCTATTTATGGTACTACACAGTTTAATACATTTCACTTTTTGACTTAATTTTTAATTTTAGTAAAAAATTGGTTAAAAATAAAGATGTATTCAGTTAAAATCTATAATTGATCTAGATGTCGATTGCCTTTGAATAAATTTCTTGATTTCAATACCATGTACCTAAATACAGAGTATCACAAAAAAGTCGATCGATAATTTAGTTTCTTAAATGTTTCAATCAAGCATATATTTCCAATTGCAAAGTTTCATTAAATTAGGTATGAAATTATGTTACCACTTTAGCCTCTGAAGAGGCTGAGTATTTTAGCTTAATAAAAGAATACAATATTTGCAAAAATTAAATGTTATGCATTCACTATAGGGGCAAATATATAGTATTTTTATCCTCTCATGCTCTTCTATAAGATGATAAAACTTTATTATTGAATCTGCAAAATTTGCTGAAATATTAAAAGACAAATTTGTTGGCTTAGACCATTTTTTTACTTTTGATTGATGTTTTAACAAGGTTTCATTATACGTTTCATAGTTAATATAACATGTATTACAGTAGGTTATGAAAAAGATGAAAGCAGAAAATGAGGATGCATTTATTAATCCTTATAAACTTTTTTAAAAACGTGATCATATAGTTCTTTTATTAAATTGTTCACAAATCTTGTTCAGCGAATCAGCACCTTCGATATCAATTCAAAGTTGTATTCTTCTAATAATGCATATACGCAATCCATTCCATTATTTGGGAATAACAAGCCTTTTGAATTCATCAGAGAAGATCTGTTGTGATACTCAAGGCACACAACCAACGGATTCCTGAAAATACCAAAACACATATTTATAGAAAATTGCCTCTGATGATAAATCTGTAGTGGAAGCTGTATAATCCAGATAACATCCTCAAGACTGGGTGATCACGTTTAGTCTTGCGGTCATGTTATCTGGCTACGAGCCTTAAGATTGCGAGTTCGATCCTAGCTATCGCAAAATCGTAACAAATCTTTTATTTAAAAAATGGATTTTTGTCATTTATTAATAGTCGGTTTGACGACTAATGCTTCTATCAAGATTAATAGTTTCAGAATTACATTTTCATTAAAAAAAAAAGAGTTTTGCTTTATGTGAAAGGGGAGTGGGACTAAATAACTTTTTTTTTACTAGCTAATATTTTAGCCGTAATTCTTTTTAAGTTTTTGTCTTAAGAGGAGAATTTTTATTCCTACATCGAGATCCAATTTCGAAACTCTTTTATTTACAATAGAGGTAAGGCTTCTGAGGAGAAGTGCTTTATCTTCTAAAGGTGGTTTCACACGAGGTTTATTATTTCCCGCAATAGAAAATCACGCCTACTTCCGGAAATTCACGTAACCACAAAGGGACAATGGCAAATAATTGTCCCGTCGGAACAAACATTGTCCACGTTGTCTCAACTGTTCACACGAGGAAAATTCCGGGACAACAGCAAAGAATCAACGATTACGGGCAATAATAAGCCTCGTGGGAACTGGGAACCCACCTTAACTCTTTAACTTCTTTAGCAATAAAACTTTTATTACTCTATCGTTTTCGGAGACCCCGGTAGAGGAGAAAAGTTAACAGTTTCTATTTAGTTATTATTTCGTTGTTATACGATGAAGTTAATACCACAGGTAGTTCGCTAGTAAATATTCAGTTCATGCTAGTTCATTTTCATTAAAGGGATATACAAAACGAATCGAAGTGAAACTGTAATGTTTTTATTTAGTTCGCGCACATTTTCAATTCTTTTTTGGTTTGGCATCTAGGAGGTAAACAACTTTCGTTGCTATATCCCGCATTGTTTGCGTCGAATCTACTTTTATCTATTTTAAGTTAACAGGTATGCACATATATTTAAAATCACAATTTATGCTTCAGTTTTTACTACATATGTTTTTCTATAATTAGAATGTATAATAAATTTCGAATTTACAGTTATAATCATGTCTTTCATCTTCGTTAATAATTAGTGTATTTTCAGCTGCATTTTGATGGAACCAATGCTACTCTTATCATTACCGAAGCTTTCCCAAAAGACGCCGGAACTTACACTGTTATTGCTCGAAATAAGGCTGGTGAAACTGTGTCCAATTGCAATGTGTCTGTTAAAGGACGTTTACCCTTGGAAACATCGTAAGTATTTTTAAAAAATATTGTCGAATAATATATGTGCTTTTCACTAAAATTAATAATTAGCTGCTTTATCAACAATTATTATAATTAGCTTTTTTAAAAAATCAACCTAGTATTGTGAATATCTAAACGTATCGAAATTAGAAAGCTCGATTGCTAAAACAATTATAATAAATGACCACAAATATAATTTAAATCTGTAAGAATATTAGAAACAGAGCTTCCTTAAGTTGATTGGACCTCAGCAGAATACTATCTAGGATAAAGCAGCCAATTCATCTTTTACTAAAAATGTTCAAAGTGAAATATTACAATCATCCAAAGAAAGATTTTATCCTAAGATTTTGATGATAATATTTCTGACACTGAATCATATTCTATATATATCCACGTAAAAATTTTCTTTAAAAGGAATTGAGACATGCTATTGTGAATTAACAATATTGATCTTGATAATAATAAGCATTTTGATTATTAGTTTTATTTAGGGTACTTTTCTATTTCGGCCTCGCAGATCTCGTCAAACAGACGTTCTCGATGACTACACACAGAATATACATTAAAAAAAAAATCTTAATAATGCTGTTGCCAGTGAGAATATTCCATTTGGCATTAGTTGTGTCTTTTTTATGACTTGAACTGGTGAAATGGAAAAGTAATTTGTTTTATTTTCAGGATTAATATTTGTAAAAATTCTTTGAAATATTTTTAGTGATTCTGAAATTGCATCAGATATAGAACCAGCTAAACCTCAAGTAAAACAACATTTAGAAGATCAAATTGTATTTGAAGGAAATAAAGTACGAATGGATTGTATTATTGTTGGGCAACCAGAGCCAGAGGTATTTTGAAATGTTTATAAAGAATTTTTTCATGAAGCAAATTTAAATAACTATTATTAACAATCACAATTGTGATATAATTTTTTTAGTTTGATTATAAATTTAACTAATTGAATTTATTATAATTAATAAACCTAATTATTTAATTTTTTTTAATCAATAAAGATTAGTATTTCAAAGAAGTGAATTAAGTTTTAACAGAAAAATTTTAATTAGTTTTTAAGCTATTCTTACTTAGTTTCTGAAAAAAGAAAAAAAAAAACTTTAAAAATGGTTGCTAATCTGAGAATTATTAGTAATATAGTTATTAGCATCAATAATTATTTATCATATTTTATATTAAAAGCATGAAAAATGAGTACTTAAGACTTTTTGCATTAATTTTTTTTATTAATGGGTTCTGATGTTCATTTTTTTAATATATAAGAATTCAAAAAAGCTTTTTAATTTTTTAAAAGAAATGTTATATTTATTTAAATTAACTTATAAATAAATAACATTTATGAATTACTTGTGAATTCCTGTCTTATTTGTTTATGAACATATTTTGTTATGATTATTTTTAACACTTTGCTTTAGGTGATTTGGTACCATAATGGGAAGCCTGTCAAAGAATCAGATGACTTCCAACTGCTGTTTGAAGGGGATCGTTGTACGCTTATTATTGAACATGCTTATTTAGAAGATTCTGGAACGTATAAATGTGTTGCAATAAACTCTGGAGGTGAAGCTTCCAGTATTTGCCAATTAAAAGTTGAGCGTAAGTACTATTTAAGATTATTTTAATCAGTAATTGAATCTAAGAATTATATAATTTGGGAAACTATATCTACTAATATTCTGTTAAATAATATTTATTAGAGTTTAGCAGTTTTAGCAGTTAAAATATAAATTTCAAAAAGGAAAGAGAAATATAAGATATATTAAAATTGATTGAATTTTGTTGTATACATTTTGATCATTTTTTTTTCTTATTCTAGCTGTTGTACCAGAAGTTATTCAGAAGAGGTAAGTGAATATGTTTTTTCTTGGATGCATTGAATATAAAACTTGTCTATTTTTTCCTTTATTATTACCTAAAAAAAAAGCAAGAACATAGAATAAACAACTTTGAAAAATTTTATCATGAATTTTACTATGTTTAATCTTATATTTTGTTTAATAGCATGTTTCAAATATTTATAAAAAGATTTAATTTTGAATTAAATGTTTCTTTGAGCATTATAAGTATTGCTTTAGATTTTACTTTTAATGCATAAGCTGAAATAATTTAATGTTTAAAATATGTTATATAAACATTTTTGATGATTATGAACTATTACTGAATTAAACAATTTAAACTTTAGAAAATATAGTTAGTAAATATTTCATATTGTGTATGCTAAAAAATTACCTTAAATCAGCTTTTGAATTCAGATGGCTTGTTGACAACCATGAATAACATGTCTATGATATGTATTTAAAATGTTGGATTTATAATAAAAAAATAATAATTTCACCTCATTACAATATTGAATTTATATAATAATTTTCACTTAATTCAAATGCATAATTTTGTGTAAACAGAACCTAGCATTTGTGTGAAATATTTTTTGTATTACTTCATTATTTTAATCTAATAAAAATTGTCCCATTTTCTGATGAAATTTAATAACGATTGTGTTCTATCATATGAAATTAGCATTAAAATATTTGAATTATTTACTGTCTGCATTTGAAAGTTATGGTTTTTGAGGCATGGATGAAAAAATCAAATGAGTGGGTGAGAGAGAAAAAATAAAAAAACAGATTACATTACTTAATAAAAATATGTGCCAGACACGAATAATATTCATTTCCTAACCTTGCATTTCACCATATCTGCTTGCATTGGACAAATTTCAAAAGAAGAGAATTTATTCTCATATGGATTGAAACACTGGAATTCGAAATGTTATTTGTAAATTGCTGTTTAAAAAGGCTGGAGAGGGGGACAGAAAAAAAAACCCATAGCATTTTTATAAAAAATAATGATGAAAATGAGTTGAAAACGGACTAATTAATACAATCCTAAATTACTTATACACGGTTGTATTCAAAAAATTAAGTTCATCTATACTGTAATGAATCATTAATGGAATAATTCTGAATCTGATGGGGGCCAAAATGCCATAGTCTGTTATGAACTTTTTTGACCATATCTGACTATTAGTAATGGATGTTTCAATTATTTTTGAACCTAAAACTTTGTTCCAATATTAATTATTGCAAATAATAATTAATTAATTTGAACAGGTATATACAAACAACACTTCTAAAAGATACATTAATATATGACTCAATTATTTTTAAATCTGTCTTTATTCAGTGACATATTACAAAATCAGTCAAAAAAGTTTAAAGTTTTTCAAGAAAAGTCATACTTTTTTGAGTATGCGTTGAACTTTTTACGTAGTATATGTGTAGGAATCAGTATTAAGAAATCCCTTTGGTACTGATTCTGATTACTTTCTGGGGACCACTTCAATTTTTATGTAATAATTCAGATTCCACAATAATTCAGGTATTGACATAATGATTCAATTTCTTGAAAACAAAACCTCTTTTGTCATGTTTTATCATTTTTCATTTTTTCTCAGCCATTTTTTTTAATGTGAAAAGGAGTAATTTCTTTAAATGCTTAACTTTATTTGAAACTGGATTGATTCATACTTATAATTAGATAATAGATAGATTTTAATAGATTGATTTTAAGAGCTATATATACAAAGAATTATCATTTCCTACTTAAATTGGTAAAAAGAAAACAATAAATAAAAGTATGATCACCCAAATGTACTACTTTATTTTTCAGTATTAATTTAAAATACAATATTCTTTAAAAAAATTTTTAATTGTCATGTTTTATCACTGTGGATCACTGTTTTTTTTCTCTTGTAATCCTTATTTATATGTCTGAAAAAATTTGTTATCAAACATATTATATTAGATTGTTTCATTTGTTACTAAATTTTTTTTTCAATAATGTATTATTGATTTTATAGTGAATTTATGCAAAAAGATATTATATTGAGTGTTGAAAAATTTGAGTCGCCCAGATTTTTGAAGCTTCTTGAAAGTATGGCTGTCATTGAAGGTCAAGAGCTGATACTTGAGTGTCAAGCTGTAGGAGAACCTAGTCCCACTATATCTTGGTTCAAAGATGGGCAACAGTTATTCAGCACTCCTGAAGGCCAAGTAAGTATGAATGAATATGAAAAAATCCTCTCTTATGCAATATTAGCAATATATTAAATTGATGTTTTAAAAATATGATGAAGAAATATGGAATTTATTAAGTTTGCATAATAAATGAGAAAAAGGACTTTGAAAAGATAATGTATCATTAAAACAATGATAAGGGGAAAATAGATAAACATATCTTTAAAAAAAATCCAATTATTGTTTCAAACAGCTACTAGAACAATTCTGCAAGTTTATTTTTAAATTATATTACTTGATAACTCTGAATTTGAAATTTTAGATAACCAAATTTAATCTCACTGGTATATATGCATTATTCATTTATAAATAATCCAATTTATTTTATTTTAATTCCAATCTATACTTATTTTAGAGAAGTTTTAATTAAAAATAAATTCACAGCTTCTGTTATCTTTATTAGTTTGTTAATATCTTCAAACTGTATCATCTCATTATTTATATTAATTATGGTTGATTTTTACTATAATGCCATTAATCTGCTATAAATTTTAAATAATTTCTATAAGATCATTTTATAAAATATGATTAATATAATCAATACTCTAAATTAAGCAAAGAGTAAAAAAAAAAAAAAGGTTATTAAAAAAAAGAAAAAAAAAAAAAAAAAAAAAAAAGTCAAATGCCCATTTTTATGTTGTTTTTCATAATAATTGTCTACTTGTTGAAGCATTAAAAATTTCATATATTGTTATTGGCATTAAAAATTCACTTGTGTTAATATAAATGAATAATATTTTTTTTGTCAGTTATTACTCAAATCAATCATAAAAAGTTAAATTAAATATCTTTTATAGAATCATAAAGACCTGATATTTTAATTCCAGTAAATAGCTTTTATTTAAAAATATTGCTAGAAATTTGAATCCATGCATCTTGTTTATCTCTAGATATTTACTGACACAACGGGTGTATCAAGATTAACAATACCAAGTGTAAAGCCTTCAGATCGTGGCACATATTCAGTGAAAGCTCAGAACAAGGGTGGTGATGCACAGAGTATTTGCTCAATTTCTGTATCTTCTACAGCACCTATTAAATTTGGTCAGATGCCACAAGAAGTTCCACCATCTTTCTTACAACATGTAGCTAATCAGACTTTATTGCCTGGTAGTGCAGCTCGATTTGAAGTTACTGTTGATGGTTTGCCTAAGCCTTCAGTAAGTAAACAATGATAATGTTAGCATTTAATTGAATATTTTTATAATAATCATTCTTTTTTATGTAAATGGAAAATAAAGATGATTGAAATGTTTTATTTTTCAGGTTAGATGGAATTATCAAGGCAAGCCTGTTCCAAAAGATCAGTACCATGAAATAGGTAGTGATGGGGACAAGAAATACTGGTTGTTAATCCACAATATCCAGAGTAATAATTCTGGACGATATTCTGCAATTGCTGAGAATAATGCTGGAATTGCTACTTCATCTGCTTTGCTGTCAGTTGAAGGTAGATTATAAAACTTCAAACCATTATTTTAGATTTTTTTTGTGTCTAAAGTTTCTACCTTTGCTCATAAAGTATCAAAATTTGCTTCATTAGAAATAGTTGAATGAAGAATATTGTAAAGAATTGAATTTAATGAAATAAATATTTTAATAAATTCATGTAATTTTCTTTTATTTCAGATTATTCTTTAAGTAAAAGGGAATCTAGTTCTGAAGAATATAAGTAAGTTACAAATCTTTACATTTGCTTAGATAGTTAATATTATTTTAGATGCTTTATTGAGAATTTTGTTATTTAGATACATTTTTATCTTAATTAAGGGATAAATGAATGTAATCTGAAGGCAAAAGTAGTTAGTAGTTAAAGCTCTTTTAATTTCATGTTTTACAAATATGGTGTGGTGTGAACTACAATGTGCACATTTATACATTTATATCTATGAATTGTGCCAGTAATTTGAGTCTTCTGTTATTTGGCAATAGAAGAAGTTCTTTACTGCAGATGGGATGAAATAATTCAGTTAACTATAAAGGTGTGGCAATAAATAGGATTAAAATTACTTGAAGCACAATATTAGGGAGTGCTATGAAGATAACTCATTAGTACATATTGTCATTTTCTAAAGAAAAATGTGACAATGGAGTTAAAAAAAAACCCCTTCCCTAGGTGCAGTTTTTATACTTGCAAAATCACATATAGTAACTATTAGCAATATACAGCATATGCTATTTATTTCACTACACTTCTGATTAGAAAGCAAGTGGTCTCACATTCATGATTTGGATGTCAATGACTGTGTTAAAAATTCAGATTATAAAGAATAATTTGCATATCTGCCAGGGATTTACAAAATGTGTGAAAATAAGATTATTGATGGTGTTGGTAGTATAATGGTTATTTACCGGCATCAAGCTTCTCAATACTAAGAAGCTTGATGCCTTGAAAAAACTCATTTTTAGTTTGTTTTTATTTTTAAAGACTTGGGTATTGCAATTTCAGTTTGAAAATTGTAAATTTTTAATTCTGGATAATTTTATTATTTCAAAATATTTTTACTACCTCTGGTATAAAGAAAGTTTTAAAAAAGATATTACTTTATAATCAATCTTTTAGTTAAGAATCTTCCAATTTCGCTTAAATCAGAAATGTTTAATACCTTGCATTGGATAGATATTTTAAGCATTTGTATTTCAGTCTTTGAGAAATAAATTTTGCCTCTGTATTCCTTTCTGACTTTGGTAACAATTTAAAAATACAATTATGTTGTTATTGTTATTATTTTTGTCAAGCTTTTGATATGATTTTTAAAATTAAAATGTTAATTAGATTTATATACATCTTTATAACAAGTCAATATAATTGTAACACAGGAAAAACTATATTGACAATCCATAATAAGGATTTGGCTCTTCTTAAATATATATATGTATATAATTATTCAATTGCACTAATGATCTTGATTGCTAATATGTTTGAAAAAAAAAAGCCACTTTTGCCACTATTGATAGATACAAACTGTTAATTACATAGAGAATAACTAACTAAATTCTGCAGTGTGTAAATTTGATATATTTTTATTTCTAGTTTCCCATCTCTAATTTTAGAAATTTGCCATCATTAAATTCAAAAAAAGAAATTTACAACTTCTTCACAAAAAACATTTTTTTTCTTCCTATTTTTCAAATATGAGAGTTTCAGAAAGAAAAATTATGTAAATTGTCAAAAAAAAAAAAAAAAAGGCATTTGTTTTTTCTTATAAAGATTGATGAGCAGCAATAGTGCCAGATCAGTAGATAAATAATACAAATCTAAATTTAGTAAATAATAATTTTTTTAGGGTTTTGTTTTGTAAGGCATTTGTGTGTGCTCATTATGCTGCCTTTATTTCTTATTTATAACTGTTTAAAAGTATTTAAAGATCATTGAAGTGTGTAAAATGTTTTATGCTTGTAATATTTGCAGTCAAAATGAAACAGAAAAATTATTAAATAAAACAAAAGCATATTATCAATATTTGGGGTATAATTTAAAGATTCTATATTTATGGAGCTGTGCAATGGTTTAAAATGTGAATAAAAACAAATGTGATACATTTCTGTGGAAAAACAGATTTTTTAGAATTCATGAGTGAAATTGATTAATTTCCTTTTTTTAGTAATGCTGAATATTTTTTAGCAGTTCAAGTATTTTTTTTTGTACAAATTTATTCATTTTATGGTGCAGTTATTCATATTTCTCTTCTCAGTATCATTTCACCTAAACTTGACTTTTTTGGTTTCCTGCTTGTGTCATGTTTGAAAAATTCAAAATATTTAGAAAGTTTTTGTTGTGTGAGTTTTTTCTTCTTTACATTAGTTAAAAATTCTTGGCTTTGATTCTTCTATTGACTCTTTTTAGGGCACAATCTATGATAATGACCAGAAAAGCTATTGTACAGACAAGTACATTAAGTTCTATGTCTGAGGTAAGAGATTATTTGGCTTTATCTATTTCTCTGATTCAAATTAAAATTAAAAATAGAAATGTTTGTTGAATTAAAATGTACTTTTCTCAGAATGTGCAGAATAAGGATGCAAATTCCTAGTAAAGTTATAAATAAATTGTATGGTTTGATTGCTTTTAGAAAATAAGAAAAAGAAACTTTTTAAAAGTATTTATTCCTATTTAAAGTTGCCAAATTATCACACACACATATGTATATTACAACTTGTGTATACTATTCAATTTTGCCTTAATTATCATTTTTTTTCTTCTGATTTATCATTTCTCTATTTAGGTAAGTGATGTGGATTATCAGCCACCAGAATTTCCTTCCTTTTCTTCCTTGCAAAGTCAGCAATTAGTCAAAAGGGAAGAATCAACCTTCAATCAGTATTCAGTTGCACAGTCAACTCAACCACAACCTCCCATGATCGAAACTCCAAAACAACCTACTGTCCAGTTTGCTAAGATGCAGGTTCCTGTAATTCCCTCACTTCCTTTAGAACAGCCTATATCAGAAAACATAGTACCACCAAAATTCATCAAACCAGTATCTACTGCAGTTGTTACCGAAGGAGAAAAGCTATTATTGGAAGCTATATATGAAGGTATTTTTTTTTTTTTTTGTAGAACTTTAGTTGTTTTAATCATATTTGTTTAGTCATATTTAGCATTTTAACTTTTGGAATTTAGAACTTTATTACCATTTCTATTTAATAAGGTTCTCTAATACGGATAGAAAAAAAAAAGGTTATGATTGATTCATCCTTTCTTTGTATGTTTCTTGATATATAAAATGTATGATATATGTTTAACATGTAATTTGATATATTTCTTGATATATAACTTGTATGCTTGTTAATAAGTAAAAGATATATTTTATATTCCTGCATGTTATTATTAGCAAGTTAAGAATATATCAGCATGATTGATTCTTAAATTACAAGCAAACTTTTATTGATGCTTTATTCAGAACATCTTTTTTATTTCGGTTATAAAATAATAATAACGAATGATAATATTTTTTATGAATTTTTGCAGAAATACATTTGTTAAAAACTGTTTATTCTTTTGAATTCAAAACGAATTATAAGTTGTATTTAGAAAATCTTTATTCCATTAAAAAATAAGTAAAAGGAATGTAAAAAAATTAAAACTAAAAGTTTTTAAAAAAATCTTTTTTAAATTCTTATTTAGGCTGTATAATTTCTGTGGTAATATGCCAAATAGTATATGATTGAAAGTTATTCTTTTATATAATTTTAGAATATTTTTAAAAATTGATAAATTTTTACTCAAGTGATTAAAAACTTTTAGGAGTTCCTGAACCTACCATCCAATGGTTTAAGGATGATAAAGAGTTGCAGAATAAACCTGGTCTGCAAATAACATGTTCTGGGGGTAGAAATACATCTCTTTTTATTTTGAAAAGTGTAGAAGTTGATAGTGGTCGTTATTCATGTGTCGCTTCCAATACTGGAGGAAAAGCCACTAGTATTGCAGATGTGAGAGTAAAACGTAAGTACCTGGTTTGGAAATGCAAAATTTACTTGATTTGTAAAACTAAATTTATGCAGCAGAATTTTGCATTCAGCTTCTGTTGTTGTGAGAAAGACAACTTTGCAATATTTTAATATATATATTTTGTTAATTTCCCTGCGAAAATGTAATTGTAAAATTACTTGTATTAATATTTATAGTTTTGGCTTTATATGTTATGTTCAAATATGACATGATACAATAGTAGAAATCACACACAATAAAAGTAGACTTCTAGTGTTGTTAAACATGACTGTATAAACACACTAACACATTTTTGTTTTGGGGAAAAAAATCAAATGCAAAACATGTTAAAAATTGTTTATATATGCCAGAGTACTAGCTTTATAATCCCAATACAGGGGATTTCTTAGTAATCTGATTGACCAAAATTTAAAGTTTAAAAGTTCTTTTGAAACATTATGTATATAATTAAAAGCATTTTTAAAATCCTTTCTATTTATATTGGTAAAGGTATACTTGATATAATTTTTCGTATGTCTTACTCTCTTTGAATGGCATTTTATATGCAATTAGTATTCTTGATTATATTATATTGTATGTTTTTAATATTTTTTTCTGATAACTTTAATTAGGATTTAATGAAAAAAAAAGATAAGAGATAAAATATTATTGAGAGATATTGTAATGAAATTAATGAATTATATCAAGTGTAGTAGGCCTCTATCTATACAGGTATCTTAAATTTGAAGAATAAATAAGAATTTCAATTCTTATTTATTTTATTGATTAATTGCTCAAAATATGTGATAAGTTGCTTATATTTGAAATTCAAAGAAAAAGAGCATTCATTCATTCTTCCTTTTCCCATTTTTTAAAAAAAAGTTTAATCAGTTTTTTTAAAGTAAATTTTAAAAGATTACTTAAATAAAATCTTAAGCTTGAAGAGATTAATATATTTGTAGTAATAAACATAAGAAACATTCATTTTATAATTCTGTGCATGATTATAATGAAACCACAATCTTACATTCTTTTCATACCACAATCTTATTGAAGTTTATATTAATTTTGGATGGAGATTTTTATTTGTCTGCATATGGAATAATTCAACTGTATCACTTTAATATAAGCTACAAAAGATTTGTCTTTTTATTATAGCATATCGTGAAGCTCCAAAATTCAAAAAGAAATTCCAGGCTGCTGTGGTAAAATCTGGTAGCAAGCTTGTATTGGAAGTTACTGTTACTGGTGTACCTAACCCTGATGTCAAATGGTATCGCAATGGGAACCTCTTACAAAATTCTCCTGATTTTCGAATATCGTCAAATGGTAATGAGCATTCATTGGTGATTTCAGAGGTAAAATACTTTATTTTTCCTTATTCGTTTGAATGTTCTAATATATTTACACTACTCCCCTATCATATAGTTCTATCAATATGAAAGGGAAAGAAATACAATACAAAAAATTCTACTAATCATAAGGAAATAAATCATTTATTTTCGGAAGATTTCATGACAATTTTAGGCATTCTTTAATGTATTTCTTAAATTGAATAAAGAGAAATATTCATTTGAATGGGAAATAAACAGAAAAATTTTCAGCAGCACCCAAAAAGAAAATAAACATACTATTTGCTACTTTTGAATATATGCCTTAAAGGGAACAATGAGAAATATAATGATTTATTATAAAGAATAATAATATAAAGGTATTGTTTTGCAGAAAAATATAAATAATTTTTTCTACAAAATAATACCTTGCCTGAATAAAAAAATATGTAGTTGAATTTTATGTATCATATATATATGGACATTTTTCATATCTATAATCTTCAACATCTATTTAATAAATCCTTTTTCTAATTTAATTTTCATTATAATAATATATCTGGGGATTATTTAGTTCATTTCTAGATTCCTTTTCTGGTTCAATTGAAATATTATACATTTTTTTTTCTATTATGTATAGGTTAGAAATAAATGTTGCTGTATATTTTCTAATAAATTTTATTTAATAATTAATATACATTATATGATAATAAATAATTTTATTTATTGCAAATAAATTTTAAAGAATAGGAAACATTTTACAAAAAATATTTTTTCTTCTCATTTTAATTACACAATCCCACACTTGCTTCATTGTACTTTTTCATTCATCTTAAGACTTAATTTAGATAAAATTTTTGAGATATTTGACAAATTATAATTATGTGCTTTTGGGGAGCAACTCTGGGATATTTTATATTATTGTCTTGATGTGGGCTATAATTAGATTACATTTTTTAAATTATCCAATGGCTTAGTTATATTTTACTAAATTTTATAATTTTCAATTGCTTTTTGATTTACAGCAGTAAAATATTTATGTATTTAAAATGTGCTGTTAAAAGAAGATATTTTGCACCTTACTGTAGAGGTTTGCATAAATATTCTGTATGTATATATAATATTGAAATTCGAGATTTTGGTGTCATATATTTTTTTGGAATGTACTATTAAAACTATCTTATTTCATTTAAACTAAGAGCAAACTTTTTATACATATTTTAGGTATTCCCAGATGATTCAGGCACTTTCATGGTTGTTGCAAGTAATTTGGCTGGTGAAGCTAGATGTATTGCTGATCTTGTTGTTGAAGAAGATCGCAGTCCAGAAGTTGAGAAGAAAATAACTTACCAAGAGTTTTCAACTCATCAACAAACTAAACAAGTGAGCTCATGTTTATTATTTCAATTTTTGTATGAAATAAAATAAAATGGATGCTATTTAATTGCAAGTTTTGGTTAAAAATATACTACTAGATTTCATGAGACATACGTTTTCTTCTAATTTCTTATTTCTAACCTTTTTGCATTTCTTCATATCTATGGATAAAATATTTTTTTATGGGAAAGACAAATGCTTATTGTCCGAAATTACTATGAATTTTACTTTATTTATTAATGCTTGAAGCTATTGTAATCTAACAAAATCTATTATTTCATATATACCTTGAACATATAAATCTTTATTTTTTATATCTGTATACAAAATATTTTAATTTTATCACTTAGAAAAGATTTTTTTTTGTATATTTGCTCCACCACATCATTGGGAATGTTTAAGTGTATTGTAATTTTTTTAAATTATTTTTTGATTAAAATGTTTGTTTTTGAATCAATATCTTCTTTCTCATTAAATCAGTAGGTTTGTTTTTATTTATAATTTATTAAAAAAGATGGTAGATTAAATCTTTAAACATCCCAAGTAGCTAAATAAGAATATTATTTTTGGTTTGAGTACTTCCAAAGCAATTAACTTATAACTATTCAAAAAATTTCTTAGATTCAATTGCACAGACCAATATCCAATTAATTTACATTTCATATGTAATTTTTTTGGAAATGCAATTTTGTTGTGAATAAGCTATATTGCTATATAATAATAATAATATATGGTTACTTAAAGCATTTTCAATAAGGTATCAAGCATTTTATATTAAATACATCGTTCTTTTTGAAAAATCAAAATAAAATTTATTTTCTTATATCAAACAAAATTTATGTTTAAAATGTTACATCTGTTTCAACATTAGCATTTATTTGGAAACTGATTTGTATTGAATTAAATTTTAATAATAAAACAAAATTTGGGGAAAAAATTTGATTTTGTATTGTCTTTATTAAATATTTTTTGACAACTATGTATATTTCAGATGTTTACCACAATTTCTTCTGGCAAACCAATTGCACTTGAACCTTACCAACCGATATCTGAAGTTAAAGCAATAGAACCTGCACCACCAAAAACACCATCGCCTCCTCCAATGTCTGCTGCATCTGTTAAAGTATGGACACAGCCTAAACCTCAACCAATTACTCCAGCAATCACAGAAATTCAAGAACCCGTTCCTGTCCCACCTTCAGAGATTCAAGAAGTCATACCAGAAGAAATAATTACACAAATTCCTGAAACCAACCAACTGTCTTCCAATTTCCCATCTTTTTCTGAAATGAGTAGGGTTGAAACTCTGACTAGTACTGGGCCAGTGATTTCAGCTATGTCTGAAAGCTTTGTTAAACAATCGATTATGAAGTTTTCTAAACCTGATTCTGTTGAACAAGACAAGACCAAAGAATCAAAGGTTAAGCCAGTTTTTAAGTCTCCAGTTTTGCAAAATGGATTTGATAAGGAATCGAAATCTTCCGAATCTTTTGCAACTGTTAGCAGTCAGAGTACTATCATATCAGAGACAAAGGCAGTATCAACTGTCCAAACAGTTCCTAAATTTGTTCCAAAATCCATAACTCCATTCAAATCAGAAACAGAAAAGTCTATACCAACTCCTATGTGGCAGCCTAAAATCAAATCTGAAAAAGAACAATCCATACCCTCTCCAGTATGGCAACCTAAAATTAGATCAGAATTTCAAAGTTCTGAACAAAAGATGGCATCTTCAACTAACATTTCTGACAAATTCCAATCTAATAAACTGGATAGTAAAATTCCATCATATGTTACGGGAGATAAAGCAACTATTACAGATTTGAAAAGTACTTCCACTGCTTCATGCCAGACATCAACTCCAACAGTTTACTCTACTGAATCGTCCACTACAACAAGAACTTCTTATTCTACAGAAGAAATATCTATTACTAAAAAGTATGAAATGGTTGTAGAACGTTCATCAGAAATTGTTCAGCATCCAGGTGATTCTCCCAAGGTTGTACCCAAGCCAATCATCAAAAAAGAAATCCAGGATGGTCCTAAAGTTACTCACAAGAAAGAAGTTGTGATTGAAGAAGAGCCAGTAGTTGGTGCTGAGGTGAAGCCACCACATTTTTCTAAGGTGAGGGGAGCTGAATCATTACGGAAGATATACACTGATATTTAGAATTTGTTGCACTTCTAGACCAGTGGTTGCCAACCTTATAATTTTTGGATTTGTTTGTTTTCGTTGTTCTTAATTTGACTACAGATTTTGGAGGGATTATGAAATAAAAATCAGATCCTGCTTTATTTCTGGTTGTAGTTTATTAGTTGTGTATTCAAGCACATTATAAAAGAATAGTTTAAAGAAGATAATTTTTACGTATATTAGTTCTAAGTCTATTTTTAAAAGTCTATTTAATTTTATTTACAGTAGTTAATACTCTTGTTAAGTCATGTTTATTTCTGAAAAAATTTCTAAAAATGTGAGGAAAAAAATTCATATTCAGGAATTTTAAAAGTTTTTGAAATAGGTTGTATTTAATTCATCGATGATTTTACTATTTATTTTTCATTTTTTTCTTAGTAATGTCGATTGAAAAATTGTTTTAATCTTGTATTTAAATTACTGTTTTTCTTTTTCTATATCAAAAACAAATACTTTAATTAATACATAATTTTGTATTGAATCATTATTTACTATTACAATGTTTCATTTTTAATGTATCATTAAGAATATTAAAAACTGATGAATAAATTTTTCTTATTTTTCTAAGATTAAATTAAGCCTTGCTAATTTTAAATGCATGTTATTTGTCAATATTTGAACATAGAAAAATAATGTAATAAAATGCCTGGATTAAAAAAAATTACTTTCCATTTTTTTTCTCTCTTTCATGTCAACTTTCAAATGCATGTTTTTATAGTAAATTTTAAAACTTTCTTGTTTTAAATATTGTTTGTTCACAAACACACTCACAAAATGCATGCATCAGAAAATATTGTCATATATTTTTGCCAAATAATGATAATAAAATATGTAAGTATCAACTGATGAATTTTTTATTTTTCTCTTGATGAAATTTAATATAAGTAATTATTAGCATGGGAATTTATCTTCTGTTTTGAAATTAGTGTTTTGCATGCTTTTTTAACATTTAGCTATTAATGCTTCATTTTCAGTTTAATAATAATTTTAACCCATATATAATCACTGTATTTCAATGTGATATAGCAAATAAAAGTTGTATTCCAACTTTTAATAAATGATGTATTAAATCATTATTATTTTTTAAAGTACAGAATGCTTAAGTTCTTATTAGCATTCATTTGTAAGAAATTGAGTTTCTTAGGTTTATTTTGCAACTTAGATCTTAAAGACAACTTTACTCTTAATACAATTTATAAAATGCTGTTAATATTTAATTCAGTGATAATTCAGTGCATGTAGGTCTTTATTTTAGGTTATATTTTATTTAAAATATATCTTAGCAGTTTCACATTTCAAATAATTCTATATAATTGGTGATTTTTATAGATAAATGTTTTTGTGCATGTAAGATATGAGGAAATAAGATTAATGGCTCAACTAAAAATGGTTTTCCTTGCTTCTATCATAATGTGTTAATTCTGGGAGAATTTGCTATTTTTATTTTATATTTGGTTGGGAATCACTGATCTAGACTTCTGAAACTATTATAACTTCTGTTTTTCTAATACTGTTTATATAATATCTTTCTTCTATCTGTGATTGCTTTGAGATTGCTGTTTAAGAAATAAGGCGACTTAAAATATTTTCTTACTAATTCCTTCCTTTCATTTTCAAATGCATTTCTAGAAAAAACGTCTAATCATATCATTTGTCTCTAATCTTTTATGAGACTCAATATTTTATGGTTTGAAAATGCCCAATAATAATTTTGGAAATTTTTAGAATTATTTTTCAAAGACAAGTTAAATCATCATTCAAATTATATTTTATATATCTAAATTAATTGAGAGTAATATTATACACTCTGTATATCAAGACCTTTAAATATTTTTTTAGTGTAATTTTTAGATGGTTTATAAATAACATTTGTGAAAATGTACACATTAACAGTATTGGAAAATTCTTAAGCTGAAAATAAAACCATTTGATCATGAATAATAAAATTTTGAAGAACTTTTGAATTATTCCAAAGTGGGTCAGAATTTCAACAACAGATTTTCCAAGTGTGATTAAGCACATCAAGATAAATAATATTTTCAGACTTCCAAATTCAAAAGGTAGTCACTTTAAAACTCTCTGTGTTAGGGAATTAAGTAAAATGGATGAGATGGAATTAACAGCATCAAAATTTCATAGATTGCAAAATAAAACGGTTTATGAAGCATGATAGATACAACGACAACTAAGAAACCTTGTCAACAACTTAGCTTCTTCTTTATATAAAGAAAATATTCAAAAGATTTGCTGATCGAAGCGAGACTACTGCTTGCTGTTATTTGTACAATTATGTTGGTACAATTGAGAATGTATATTCCATTGCGTATTCAATGCATTGAGTTCCCTATAATGGTCAACTTTTGCTTTAATAGTCTCATGTTTTATTGAGAAAGTTGTTTACACTTACATGTACTATCACTTTTGGAAGTCTGTTGTTCATCTTTATATTTCTGAGCTCACCCTTCTTTCCCACCACTGCCTCAATTGTAATCAAATTTTTTGCTACCATAAAAAAAAAGGAAGGGAAAAAAACACACACCGTCAGCTGTTAAATTAAAAGTCAATAATAGAGGTTCAAAAGCTACAAATATTTTTGTTTATTAACTCTTAGGTTTGCAATTGAACTCAAAAGCATTTACTTAAAAATTATTTCCTGAATTTAATCATTATTAAGAAAGTGGAATCTATATATTTTTTGTTACATTTTAAATTCATTAATTTCCATAAGTTTCATTTTAGCTCGATTTTAGAGTAATTAAGTAAAATGTTTTGAAAGTTAAAAAAAAATCTTCGTATCTGTTTTTAGCTGTGATTTTCAGTATGTGTGTGCTGGAATGATTTGCTTTATTACTTTGACATTTCATTAGATTTTTTTTAACTATATTTATTAACTTATTTGAAAATATCTTATTTTTGCTTTTGCTCTCATTTGCAAAATTTGGATGTTATCATGCTCCATATGGAATAAGTTTGGATAGGAATTTAGTGTGTATGCCATTGTTTTGCTATTTGTATACTTATTTTATAATAGAGTGCATGAGCGTTTTGAGATTTAAAATATTAATAATTACAATTTTCTTGATTACAATGTCTATCATCTCTTAAATATCATCTGATAATGAATTAGTTTTTCTTTTTAAACTTAAAAAAATTGCATGTTTTTTTAAAAAATTTAATATTATATTTCAAAATAAATTTAATTTCAATAGAAATTATTTCTGTTGTGAATGCAAAATATAGTTATATTTTTTTATTACGTTTCGGAATATTCCTGTTTGAAGATAACCATTTATGATATAACGGCTTTTATATATGCAATAGTTTAACATACAAAATGGTAACGATAAAGTTCGAATAGTTTTCTCATGCATCATCACAGTATTGATTAACAAAACCTTTAAAATTATTTAAAATCTGGGAAAATTTTCATAGATATTTTATATATTGCTGTGATGCAGGATACGACTTCATAGCTGTCACAAATGAAAGTAGCACTTTAAATACATACTATTGTATATGTTGATGAATTTGTTTAATTTTATGTGGAAAATTATGCTACACTTGTATCGCAATAAAGTTTTGTTTCTTATCTTCTATAATGGTATGTATTAAAAATTCATACTTAAATTTAATTAAAAAATTGAAATTATATTTCCTAATTAATCGAAGTTGAATAAAACTGCATGTATATTGAAAGGTATGAGAAATTAATACTAACTTTGAAATGAAATTTTCTTTATAAAAAGTTAGCGCTAATCAAATCGTTGATTAATCTAAATAATCAAATAGGCGTTTTTTCGATTTTAAAGCAAAATTTCAGCGTAACTAAGGTTGAGGAATTTTACAATTAGGAGCAAAATTCAAAAGAGATATTATTTTTGTAATTTGATTGACTATTCTGCTTGAGAAGTGATTTATTCTCAAGAAAGGAGATAAATAAGCAGGATCTCGAATTACTGGCGAATGCTATCCTCTTGAAGTTTTAACGGGATCGTTGCAAACAAAAAGTAGAGAAAGGGGATAGCAGAGAAACAATGTCACGTTAATTTTATCATTTCTGCTCTCTTCTTTTCTTATTATGTTTTTCCAAATCAAAGAATGTTTTTTATAAAAATGGAATTCACATTGGAATTAGACCTCTTTTTTTTTTTTTTTTTGCTTTTTCTAAGTTTATGAGTTTAGTGTATCATGTTCATCTGAAATGAATATTGAACGAAAATGATATTGTTACGGAATGTTCGGGAAATTTATAATTAGTGCTAGGCTAAACTAAGATTCATACAATCACCAATACATTGGTTTCCATGCATTTTCTGAAATAAAATATAAGAATAAAAATTTTGGTTTTTATTTGAGCAAATTATTTTGTTTTTAGTCTCAGAAACCTGAAAATTTTGTTGTGGATTATTTGCAAGTTAGGAAGAAATAGATCTGTTTGATCTCATAATTACGTTAGAGATTTTAGCATGGGTTGAGCCAACTGCATTTAATAGGTGGGCTAAAAGACGAGAAAATATTTTTATGTTAAGACTCTATTAAATCGTCACATGATGTACTTATTAAAAAGAAAATATTGTAAACATTGCTAGAATTGTTTCCATTGCTGCTTTAAATTATATAATACGTAGATTTTAAATTTTGACTATTTCATGAAATTTAATAGTGGGATTATTGTAGAAAATAGGAATAATTTTTGAACATGACAGTCATGGCATTTCATTCATTTTGCGTTTTAATTTTTAGTTAATTCCAATATGATATTGGAATTAAGATGGATAATATAATGACTTGTTTTTGACGAAAAGTGCGTGTAGGGTTGGACACATTTCTCTGAAAGTACGGCAGAACGTTTAAACGTTTCGAAATGGCTCACAAATGCGAAATACATTTTTCTTTTCTTAATTTCATGATATTTAAAGCCATCGTGATGCAATAATGAATAATTTTATGGAATTTGGATTGTAATGGTTCAAAAAATATTTTAGAGGGTTCTTTGAAATAGTGATAAAAAATGTTATTTGTATCGTGATTCATTTCTAAGTAGAGTAAAGTTTTAAGCAGAAAGTGCAACTAATTTTAGGATTCAAAATCATTGATATTCGAATTACTGATGGGAACGAATGAATGTATGCTTAAATGGAAATAGTTTTGCTAGAATTTGGTCCATTTAAATTTATCTCACTTTAAATCTTTTTACCAAGCATAAAGTAATTTTTTAAATTTACTTTTTAAGTGCACCGAGAATGATATGAGAAAAGGATTTAAATAATTATATGTTTTACATAATTTAAAATTATAATACTGTTTATTTATTTACATTATTTTGAGAATAGAAAAATAAAAGGTCTAAAAAGTACCTAGCGTTTTGTAAGTGACTATTAAATCTATTATTTAATGGAAGATTTGTTTGAATATAGACAGGATTTATCTATAGCCGATTGGACAAGTTGCTCCCATTTCAGCCCTGTAAGTTCTAGAATTCCTCTTACATTTTATTCAGTTCATAGGCATAATTAGATGTAGGGAGGCTTTGGATGTCATTACTGGTGGGTGGCAAATTGAGTTTAAATATTTATTAGTGCTACTTTTTTTAATAAATAAATAAATATCGTATAAATAAAGTACGCAGAGGAAAATAGCGTAATCATAAAAAAATTCGGTTTTGAGATTTTGTAGAATACACACATTTTGGGAGTAGACATTTATACACTTTGTTTTTTTTACACTTTGGGTTAGAAAAATACTTTTTTAAAATTAATTATTTTTTTAAAAGAATTATGTTGATATGCTTGTCTTTCTGTGTACCATATCTCAAAAAGGCTGCACTTCATTGAGTGTGTTTTGATATTTAGTCTTAACATTAAAATTGTAAATTTATGTCACATTTTGGATGGAACACTAAGAACTGGAAGGACTTAATTTAGCATATGGTTTTATCATTTATATATTTGTATCAAATTTTGTGCTATAATCATCCCAGGAGAATTGTATGTATGTTTGTTTATTCTTAAGTATATAGCCATTATAATTCTTAAATATAATAGCATGTTAAATAATTTAAATTTACCACTCGATTTTATCATAAAAACAATACATGTAACTAAAGTTTTGATTCCGATTTTAATAAGTTGGAAATATTCAAAATGTCTATTTGATTTATCATTTTTACATTTAAAGTATGGAATATTGCATTAATTATAAGAGAAGGTAAAAAGAGAGAGAGAGAGAGAGTGAGAGATTAATTTTTTTATATGTATGTCTTGATCTGTTAATAAAATAATTGTTTTATAAAAATCATTTTCTATTCTATATTTATAAGTAATTTCCGATAGTTGTAAAAATCTGCATCACATTTAAATATTAAAATAGGGTTTCATATGATCAAAGATTATTTACTTTTTGCATTAAATTTGGTCTTCATTATTTAGAAAATGCTTTATATTTGAGATTCCTTTTGGAAGATGAAGCAAATATTTTAGTTATTATTGCTCTTAGCTTTGTTTTCGCTTTAAATGGAAAAAACAAAATCAATAGAAATGTAACTATGACTAGAAACAATGCATCGCTGTGCATTTATTATAAAGTAAAATATATTTAACTTTCTTGTATATGAAGTATAGAGAAAGTATTTTGATTGATAAAAAAAAATTCGGACTCAAGATTTTGACGAATCTCCATTTTGTAGATTATCCCGAGTTCGAAAAGCATATTTTTGAAAAAAGTCTGTTTATCATACAGATAGCTCAAAAGCGCTTTGAGCTGGACTGATGAAATTTAGCCAAGGTTCTGTGTACGAAGTTTGTAGTTTTTTTTTTTTGTCAATATTTAGTGAAAGCCCTGTCTGTGCTATTTTTTGAATATATGTTAACACGATAACAGCAAAACAAGAGAGCGAAATAGATAAAAATCGATACTTAAACACATATTAACATTTCTAATATAGATACTTATCAAAATGTGAGACATCCAAGAAAAGTGACCGTATGTCGTTTTCTTCTTTCAGAAACATGTAAATCTCAAAAATGTGATGATTTAAATACATATAATTTGGTATGGTATCTTGTGATTACAAATATAGTTTTGTGCAAATTTTTGTATCAAGATTAAGAAAAACTCATCTGAAACCGAAATTCATTTTTTGGATACTATTAACAGCATGACAGGGATTAATCGGCAAAAAACTCTCCAAGGATCACTCGATAATAAAAATGCTAATTTAACCCTAAAGATTAATATTTCGTAACTATTATATGCCCATGCCATGCAAAGCGTTTTCTAAGATAAAATCTTTATTAGAGAATTTCCGAAAAAGATTTGGAGAAAGCATTCACGCTAGTTCAATATTGTATGCAAGCGTTTTCTGAGATAAAATCTTTATTTGAGAATTTACGAAAACGTTTTGGAGAGAGCATTCCCGCTAGTTTAATATTGTATTTTGTGTACATAATTCCTTGTCTCACTGTTTGTTTCTTGAAGTATCATTGTTCTTGCTTCAAGTTCTTGTGCATATAATCTAATCTTTTTGAATAACTTTGATCTAGAACGTGTTTGCCTTTTTTTCCATTCTCAGATTACATTGAAATCAATAAACGATTTATGAAAGGAAATACTTGTATAAGTGTCTGAGTATCTAGACCCGTTTATAGCCATGAAATTTGTTGCATAAATAGTTGCAGTTCTGAGTCAATGCATTTTGAAGCTCGAATTTAAAATTTATTGTTGAAAATTTTGATTTCTGACATAATTTATTGGACTTAAAGAAAATTTTAATTAACCACTTTTCCAGAAAAATTATATATATATATATATATATATATATACTAAAATTCTCTCACGCATTATATTTTTATTAACTTTTTAAAAATTTTGAGGTCAATTTAAAAAGTTTTTCTGTAATTTAAAGCGATAATGATCAAGATATCATTATTAATTTATATTTAATATATTGTTTTATGCGAAACTGTTTAAATTAATTGTTTTAAAATAAAAAATTAGAAAACCCAGTATCATAAGAATGGTTTTTACAGCACTTTTATTTTTAGGGCACCTTCATTTTCAGTTTTCTTTCATTTTATCATCAGTAAATAATTGAGAATAAGCTCCTTTAATATTTTCTTTCATTTTACTTCGTTTTCATAGTTTTATTTTAGATTATTGTGGTTTTGATTTCGCTGACATTCATCATGTCAAAAACAGAGTCACCCAAGTTCTACTATGATATAAAATTTAAAAAGCCTTTATCTTAATAGATCTCTTTCTTTTAAAGCATGAAAGTTGTTCTGGAAATCATTCTTTGGAGAGAGAACTGCCCCAATTAAATTAGCAGAACAAATGGAATCAGAAAAAGAGTTCTTGATTACTAATTTAGATTTGATTTTGTTAAAACTGTTGTCTAGCAATTATTAATTGAAGGCTTTAAAGCTGTGCATTGAAATTAGCTGGTGTCCCCATATACCATATTAATTTGAGAACTTGTACTTGCAAATTTAATTTTGTTTCTTTTAAATTTCTGATATCGTGCTCTATTTTTTAAATAAAAAAAAGTGAAATAGTTTTTTAAAAAAAATCAAAACACTATTTTCCACCCTCGGAGTATCGTGTCTTAAATTATCACATGGGAAATTTTATTTTTTTATCAAAATTATGGGAAACAGTAATGCATAAATAAACCGTAAGTCAAACGGCGTTTTTATTTTTTCTATTTCCTCATTCTTTTTTTTTATTTTTATCTAAGAATTAAAAACCGAATCAATTCTATTTTTATTACAAAGATATGCACTTTTATGAAAATCATATATAATATTATGAAAGAGAGAGAGGGAGAGAGAAATCGTGAGAGTGAAATGTTTTTGGGTGTACAGGGTGTTGATAAAAGGAATTAGGTGAAATAAAATGTTACAAAATTCGATGCGTGGACACAATGGAGCTTATGATCTCATTTCTAAATAATAAATATAAAAATCGCCACAAGGGAAAAACTGCTTTATTTATACCTGAATAAATAAGCATAACACTTTCGTAATGAACTACCATGAAGCTGGAAGAAAAAGATGAAAGTAAAGATGCTAACATTCTCAGTCAACTGTTATTCGATAGCGTTTACGTCATGTGACTGTACGTTATTTCTTTAATCTGTCTAAATATCTTAAATGCATTATGAATCAAAGAATGCGTTCCTGATTTCTCCCTTTTTAAAAGATCTAGTCAAATGATCTACTTAAAAATAATGTCCACATTAACGTCGAATTTTTTGTCGATTGCAATCCTAAAAATTCTTTGTTACTATTTCTTGAAACCGTCTAAGATAGAAGCCTTTTAAGCAAATTTTTTTCATGGTTAGTACGATTTTATCGTGTTTGGCGAGAAATTGGATATTTATCTTACCTTTTACAGATATTCTTAAGAGCAATGCGATATTATTCAATACTAGTTACCTTTTGCGACCAGCCAGCTTGCCAATATTGATGATTGCAAAATTTTTCAATTAAATATATAACTTGAAAACTTAATAACTTTTTCTGCAAAATATTTTTAAGCTTCAGATTTTTCTGGTTATATAATTCAATCATACTATTGTGTAGGCCTTAGTTCTGATCTATGTAGTACTTATCTCTCTCTAATTTTCTGACAGCGTCCATAAATTTTCAACCTGAAATTAGAGTGAAAATGTTAAACTGCAATCAATATAAAAAGATCTTTAATTAAAACCAGCTGTGTTTTTTTTTAAAATGAGAATTGAAAGGAGAATTGTTCGGCACTGAAATTGTATGTGCACTACTGAATAATTTTCCTAATTATATCATATCTCAAAGAATTCTTCGACAAAATTTTCTCTAATTCATAGTAAAACTCAGTTTTTAGTTTTACATTCAAAATATTTAAAGGATCTAAATAAAAATATTTTATTTTATATCAATCAATAAATGTACTTATTACGAAATTATGAAGTTTAAATTTTACACAGTCCTTTTCTCCTAAGGAATGATATTCTGCGAAATACTTTGGACATTTCCAACTTTTAATTAAATAAACATTTTCTATCTGCTGCTTTTCAAATCCAACCGATTTATGAAGTTTTTATACATCAATTTTAGAACAATTATTTCATAATCATAGGGCAGTCACTGTCCAGAAACTCAGGTAGAAAATTAACATATCATCTTTAGGACGGCCAATGAAGTGACCAGTTTTTATTGAAGAGTAATTTTCAAATTATATAAATTCAGTTTTAATGATTTATTTAGTTAATTGGATATTAGTTTAACAATTTTTATTTAAAATATTGGTGACTCAATATTATTTTTTAAAAGTGCGATTCAAAGGATAGTGGACCTATGTAAAAATTTAAAATTCGTAATTCATCTGTGCATTTATTAACTCAAGTTACATAAAATATGATTATTTAGTTCATTTGTTAACAAATGTATGCCCTAAAGTAGCTCATGGGTGCTGATTTCAGTATTACCCCTTTATATATTATGTTTGCCTTACATTAAACTGTTTTATTGCATTAATAATGTAGATATTTCAAAAGATCATAGAAAAATTTTCCTTCATTTTCTTTTTAGAAAATGACATATTTCAAATATTTTTCACTTTATAGCGGCGTGTGCTGAAAATTACACTTTTATATATTTAATCTTAAATAATAGTTGATTATTTTTTTTAACTGGAACTTCTGTTAATGTGATAGATACAATTCTGCAATTTTCTAGAAAATAAAAACTGTTTTAAGCTAATTTTTTTTTAGCCCGAATGATTTTGATGTGGGAAAAGAATTCTTAATAGCGACGCTTGAGTAATCCGATAGCCAGAATTTTTTTTAAAAACTGGTTAATGACTTAAATAATTAAGAAAAACAATGATTTAAAAAAGAATAACGTTCCTACATGATAACACGGAATTTTCAATAAGAAATTTCAATTTTTTATTACTTTAAAATTGATATACGTATTAAAATTTTTGTACAATAACATCAGAGTGCATTATCACCTTAAAACATGTTAAAATCTATATTGCAAATAAAAAAAATTAACCATTCAATGACATCCATTTTATTTGTCATATTTTCTTAAATGATTATAAAATTTCCAGATTAAATTTAAATGTGTTTGCTTTATGTAACTTTAATGGGTTTTTTTTCCTATATTTATTTCGTTTCATAAAGACATGCTCTGAAAATTACGTTTTTATGTGTTAAATTTGCAATAATATTTGATTGATTTTTTTGGTTTGGGCTTTTGTCGATATGATGGCAACACGTTGATAATAAAAGTTTTTTTTTCTCACATTGACTTGTAACTTGCACATGCAGGTTAAATTGTATTTTGGAAGACGTAAATTGTTAAAAAATATGGTTAAAATAATTTTTTGAAAATTATTAAAAAAAGAAATTAAATTTATATTTTAAGACATTGGTATCAATGAAAAGTTTATTTTTTGAACTTTGACTGGATGCAAACCTTTTTATACAATAATATTTTCAGAAGTTATAGCGGAAAAATGCTAAAATCTCGCTTAATTTTTAATTAATTAAAATTCGAAAAAATAGCTCCGAAGGGCACATTTCCGACCTCCAAATTTGGTAGCTGTTGATCGAACAGAAACAAGCACACACATTGTGCTTTATTATAAGTATAGTTAAAACTAATGAATCCGACTAATACTTCTAGTCGCGTTGGTTTAAATGAACATGGTTGAACTTATAGTTTCTACTGTTTTCTGTAAAACATTTTGAAGGTAATTCTGAGCATATGCCTTGAGAAAACAAACAAGAATAAAGCACATAGAAAAATCATGTTTCATGCTGTGAATTTACATTCACTTTGGGAAAATTCGAGATTTTCATAATTATACTTTCATTAATTTCTGTGATGCACAGAGCCAATGTTGGTTCATATCTTGAATTAACCTTAATGAATGAAAGAAACTGAGTAGCAAAAATATTAATTCCTAACAACATGAAAAATATTAACTACAATGAATCTAATGATTTAAACTTAATTACAGAGTAAAATTCGTTTCTTTAAAATTGGCCAAAAAATATCCCCCCCGCCCTTTTTTTTTTCACAAACTATAACTATTAGTAATCCAATGCCACTTTTACGGCGACATCAAACTGTGTGTAAGCTTTAAATGCAAAATGTATATCATTTCGAATTTTTGATATTGCTTCCCTGCGCAGGAAGTTTCCTGTAAGAAAGATAATTTTCACAAATATAATAATGGATGGCGAGTCATTAATCCCTGGCATTTGGCAACATGCACTACCACTGTATTTATAAAAAATAAAGAGGAGTGAATGATCAACTGCTGAGTATGTCAGCGAAAGACTTGTGGTGACATCTTAATAAGCCAGTAACTACCACTGAACATTGGTGGCCGTTTTTGTATAGTGGATAAGTTACTGGCCTTCAAACCCGAACATCGCAGGTTCGATCCTTGGCGGAATTCAACCTACGTATTGGCACAATACCGCCAGCACCTACGCCAAAGGCTCTTTGGACTGTTGATTTCCGGCGAGTTATCTTTAAACGTTTTTATATTATTGCTGTTTTCTAATACTGATCTGCTGCTTGCATGTCGTTGACTTCTGGATGTGTCTTTGTGTATGTTTCGTCAGTATTTTGTTGTTTGTGTTTCATGTTTTCGTGTAGAATAGAATGTCACCATCCTTTACCGAGTCTGTTAAAATTTTCATCGTACACCCAATCAACGGATTTTTCTGTTACAGTATAATAATTGTTTTAATTCAGACGATTTACTTAACTTTTTAAAAATTAAAACCACATATGTTAACTGCTAATCGAAGACATTTTGCTGCTATTTCATTTAAATCAACCATTGAATTCTTTCAGCAAAGCAAATTATTTTCTATAGATAGAGGTTAACTTTAATTCTATCTCTTAATGCTAGAAAGTAGTACTTAGGGTTAATTACGAAAATAATGCTATCCTTCTTCCGCAATTCAGATTCATAATATTTATAATATTTTAAGATATATGTTATTCTTACCACAACAGCTCATTATTTTAATGTTCTTTGTGATTTTTTTTGTAATGATTTTATTCTGATATTTTTTTTCTTTTCCTCTGAGATAATAAGAGAAAAATTTATGATTAATATTATTCGACTAAAATCCTTTTTTCTTTTTTCTTTTTCTTTTGAAAATCATGTTGCAATAAGAAAATCAGACTAAACAATTACTTTATAAATTTCTTAAACAATTAGAATTTATTTTTTGAATAAGTTTTAGACTAATAATACATATAATTATAGCTATTAGATATTCTTAATTTACATAAACATTTTTTTTCCCTAAAGCAATTGGATTTAATACTGATGGATTTAATAATTGGATTTGATACTTTGAAATTAATTGGATATGCAAGTTAGCAAACTAAGCTCTTTATTTTTTTAAAAAAAAGTCAGAGTTCGAACAAAATAAAAGCTTATTTCTTTGATAAATAAATTATATATAAATCAGAATAATCTCAGCGTCTGTAGCGATGCTAATGCAAATAGACTAGCTAGTTTTAACATTATTGTCTGAAATACTATCAAAACAAATATAGAAAAATCTTTTAAGTAGAGTATTGACTATTAAATTTGGCAGGAACAGATGCACTCTAAGAAAGTGTCTGTCAAAATTTTAATTAAAGTTTGGTTAAATTTGAAATTTTAACTTTTATTTTAATAATCTTAGAGCATATGATCACACTACATTTTAAAATTGAGAAATAAACTTTTCAATGGTATTAATTTTATTTCTGTAAATTTTTTTAAAAAAAATTACGTGTATTCATTAAATACTTTTAATTAATTCAGTTACGTGATTTATATTTAGCCTCATTGCGGCCATGTTAAATGCATCGTATACTCGTTTTCGCTACTATGTTATTAATAGCAAATTTTAAATAAAAGAGGTAAAAATTAAGTCTTAAAATTTTTTCAAACTACATGCTGAAGAAAATCTAAATGAAAATTTATTTTAGTAATTTACATGTCATAAACTAAATTTTAATAGTGTCTATAAATTAAGTATTTAATTTTCTTTTGAAATGTGAAGTCAAAAAAAGGGGGGAGGGGCAGAGAACAAGAAAATAGATGAGTTCATTGATGTAATTTCTTTTTTATTTATATCGATAGTTTTTGTTAGTAGCAATTCTACTCATAAAGTTTTTAAAAAGGTGTTTGATTTATCAAAAGAGAAAATGCACCGAGGATGATGACTTTATCGAAAAATTCAAAGACGCTGGATATTGCATTTGAAATATTTCAAATTACATGTTTGCAAACTAATTGCATTTGTTTTTTAATTTTAAGAAAAAGTAATAACTCCAGAATTAAAACAATAAAATGAAATCGTCTCTAATACATTTAGAAAGAATTTGAAATACTGCAAGATTCTTTTATAGTTACTTCTTTTCATTTAGCGGTTATTCCTTAAAAAGTGAAATTTGCTTGGATTTTAGAATAATGGAAGTGATTGGTACCTTGAAAAAACCTTAATACATTTCATTTCAAAAGCAATTAAATTTTGCGATTATTTCTATTCAGAAATAATGATTAAAAAGGAATTTTAAGCACAATAATCTGGACGTTTGCTCTTTGAAATATATGAATTTTTTGGGGGGGGGAGGGGGGGGGTATTTATAATAACGTTATTCTAGAAAATATATTTTAAGCAAAAATTAACTTTTAATTTTTTTTATTTTTTTTTCTGACATGGTGAAAGTAACATCTAAAATTTGCTTAAAAATAGATTAATATCTATAAATTATTAAAATTATTGTTATTTTCAAATAATTTTTTATAATTTTAACTAGTTAAAAATGTCCTTAAAAAAGAAACGGACCTTTTCAAATACAATAAATCCAGATAATTCAAATGTTTTAAATGAAATACTTTTTTACTTATAAATTTTTGTAGAAGGGACGAAAAATTAACTCTTCGATTATTTTTTTGCTACAAAGCATTAAGAAAGAAGACAATATCATGAAAAAATTACAGAATATTTATGGAAAAATCATCTTGCTTTTATTTTCTTGTTAACAGACAATAAAATAAACCTGTAAAATTATATTTTAATGTGTTTGAGGGTAAACTTTAATTAATCTTACTAATTAATTTTAACATGATAATCGCAAGCTAATATGCTGTCTACAAATTGCTATTTATATGATAGAAAAATTGTTTAAAACATTGTAGAATATACCAAAATACCAAATTTGATATGCTTTTATTTCATTTGTAGTAGAAGTTTGCAAAAAAAAGTTTTTCAAATTTTGATTACTTTTTAAATTAAAAATTCATCCAAATTTTAACATTTTTTTCCCCTCATCTTTGGGATCGGACTCCCAAAAACTATTTTTACACATTTTAAACAAGCAGTTTGACATCATACAGAAAATAATATAAAATATATACAATATAATTTAGGTGTAATATTTATTAGTATGATATTCACTTTTTCTTAAAATCTATTCGAATAATCTATTGAATGTCACTTTCTTTTGTCGTACTTAATGGTAATCCCTAACTTCGTCAGAAATCTTTCATCTTAAGTCAGTTTATAGTATTAGAGTCATCTTTTAGCCTCATCAAAATAGTCGAATTAATCAACGATGTATTCACATATATCACTTTTTATTTAATTGTAAATAAATTTTACTGCTAACTAACCACTGTTAGAAGTAATGCTGGTTAAAATTTTCAATTGAATATTAATGTACCTTGGTTTCTTTGAATAGTTTCTGCAGGAAAATATTTTCAGCTTCAAATTTCGATTGTCACATAACTACTGTTGTTACAAAACGATATTTTTTTTTACGATATTTTGTTCATATTATTATATATTTCTCAAATTTGCTATCAGCTACCATAAGATTTGAATTTCAATCTGAAATGGAAGAGATAAAACTTTAATAAATACGAAAATGTTTTTGCTGAAACCAAACACATTTTAAAAAATAGCATCACAGAAAATCGAAACCTACCGAGTATTGTAATATTATGTACATAGAAAAATATTTTCTTTGATAATTTATGTAATATTTCCAAGAATTATATAATAAAACTTTTTCTCATTCATCATAAAATTTAATTTTACCTTCCAAAAGATTTAAATTCGATGAATAATATTTTATTTTATTTCAATCGGTAAATGTACTTCTGAAAATAATTATGAAGTCTAAATTTATCCAGTAAAATTATCTTGACATTCTAACGTTTCAATTTTCTGAGATCAAACCTGATTGAATTATAATCCTTTGAATATCATTATTTTTATGCTATCTGTAATTATATTATTTTAGACAATCAGTAATGCGTAAGTTCAAGGTTTACTTGACGTATTTTCCTTAAAACGGTCGATGGAGAGGAATAAAATCGTTTGTTTTTATTGAATAGAGACATTCATTCAAGTTTTTCATTATTCAATCAATTAATTGCAAAAAATGGAACATTTTTATTTAACATGTTAATGTCCCAAGAATATTTGGTTAAATATGATTCATAGAACAGAGGATCTATATAAAATTTGAAATTCGTAATTCATTAGAACATTTATTGAATTAAAATTACGTAGAATATTATTATTTATTTCGTTAAACCATTTATATTAGATATATGCCTAACAATAAAGTTTTAGAAATTAACTTTTGATCTCTGATTAGAGTGGATATCCTGTGTATATTAAACGAACTATTTCAAACTGTATATTCGCATAAAACTGAATTGATAAAATGGCTATTTTAAAGACACAAAACTCTTTCTTTCGTATTTTTTATTTAGGAAAATATTACATTTCATATGTATTCTATTTCATCTAAACACTTGCTGAAAATTAGATTTTTCTTTTAATTTGCAGTAATAGTTAACTTATACGTATTTTCATTTGAGTTTTTGTCAAAATGATGACAATATATGGATAAAAACTAGTTTATTCCTATACAAATGTAATGCTCAGATGCAATATTTTGTGTGCGTGTGTGCGTAATTAATTGTAAAACTTGGCATTAATATTAGTTTTTTAAAAATTCATTAAAAATAGAAACTGAATTTATAGGTTAATACAACATTGGCATTTAAAAGATAATTTTTTTGAACTTTAATATGCTGTTTAAAACCATTTTTGTGTTGCAATATACTTGGAAGTTATTCTGGAAAGATGTCAAAATTTCGCTTAATTTTTAATTACTAAAAATGCTGGTTAAATTTAAAAAAAAAAAAATTGAACTGAATTGCACATTTTTACCCTCATGGCCTGGCATTTACAGAATCAATACTTCGTTTCTTCCTTTCCCTCTCCCTCACGCATTTATCTTTATTATAAGTAATGATTAGATAAATAATTTTCAATCTTGGCGACAAAAAATATTTAAAAAAAACTTTAGTGAATCACAATTTTTCATTCGGAGCCCTGTAAGCTTTTCGTTCTGTGATTTTGATAAAATTGACTTAATGATTCTAATAATTGCTGCGACCATGGGGGGAGTTATCATTTTGATTATGGGAAAATATGCATGCTTTAAAAAATAAAACATTTAAGTTTATTGTTTACATATTATATTTACAAGTTTTTCTGGATATAAATCTTAATTTATCGGTATTTATTAGAATAATAAAATAGCATATTAATTTAATCATTTTTTCATTTCATTTAAATGCTGGACATATTATTTAATATCACTGTTGTATAATATCATAGCAAATGTAACAGAATTCACGAGTTCTTCTTTTTAACGCAAGTTCTTAAAATGTTAAAAAAAACATTTAATTCAATATTTTTTTCTTTTTTAAATACCTTACAGTTTGCACTATATAAAAGCGGACTAGTCTAAATCAATCATTTCTTATACATTGAAAAATATCTGGGAGTATACAGGCAAAATGAATAATTTTTACTAGTAAAAGTATATATAAATTAATGCCTTAAGTATTTTCTCTCAAATTATTATTATTATTTAAATACATTGCAAAGCAAAACATAATTAAAAAAAATAAAAAAACGTAAATAGTTAATATTTCTTTAAAGAAATAGTTTTAAAAATTTTATATGATTAATTTTGTAGCATATGCAATAATTTCTAATTCGAAAGGATAGCCTGCTAATAAAATTTCATCATTTTTTAAATTTAAAAGTAATGCAAAGGCAGCTTTTATGCAATAATATGCTCTAAATTCAACGAGGAAAAGTTTTGAGATTTCAAATAATTTTTAATTAGAATTACTCGTAAAATTTTGAGGAAAAAAATGTCTGAAGTCATTGAAAAGTAATGCACATTTATGCATGACCAAATATTTTTCTTTTAAATGTGCTAAAATGAATATTTCTTTGATCATTATCTTTGTGCGGATTTAGTAAAATAAATTTCTTCGATTATCAATTTCTAGCCACTTGAGGACATCGAAGTCGATGAAAAGGACTGTGTCCAATTTGAGTGCATAGTGGAAGGGACACCACAACCTGCCATTCGCTGGTTCAAGGACCACAACATGATCGCCGCTTCCGAAGACTACCAGATGTCCTATTCCAAGGGAGTGTGCATCCTTTGCATTCCAGAAGCTTACCCGGAAGACTCCGGAAAATACACCTGCACCGCCACAAATATCGCAGGCTGCAAAACGACGTCCGCTTACCTCGCAGTCAAGCCGGAAGAAGGTGAGAGGATTTTTGCTTCTGAATACTTCTTGGGAAGGATAGTGGGTGTGCAGAAAAAATAGTTTTACAGTTATGTGAAAAGGTTTTGCTCTTAAAATTTATGGCGGAGTAAAACAAGAGAACTATCGTTATAGTTTAGAGAAATATTAATAAATCATTTACTGGCATGTTGAAAGATAAACTCAGGATACCAGAAAGGAAGAAAATAAATACTGAAATTTGTTTTACCTAGTTGCAGATATTACAATTTTTCACATTAAGAAGTTTGAGATAGTTGTACGGCTCAAAATTCTGAACTTTAAATTAAAATTGTTTCTAATTAGATGCTGTTAAAATGAAAAATAAAACAATTATTATTTTATAAATATTGAATTCTCTTATGAAGTGATAAATTATTAAAATCTAAAACCCACTTGTGTTTTATGATGCAAGCATAAATAATAAAACTATGCATTTCAATAAATAAAGCACAAAATAATAAACATAAGATAAAAATAACAAAGGGTTTTCCCCCCCGTGAATTAATTTTCATTACTAGGATAAGTTAAAGAATTTTTTTTTGACTTAAAACATAAAAAATTACTTGGATGATGAAATCTTTGAGTGATGTGAGCAAAAAAGATTTAATGAAAGGAAGATATGACTTTTCACGAAGCATGTGCATTGCAAAACATATCAGTACTTTAATCGCCAATGAAAAAAATTGCGTTCCTATTTTATAATATAATCACTAATCTATAATATATTTATAGATAACCAATTAATGTTTTAAATATTTATATTTATGTTTTTAATCATTTTATTCCGTTATTTGAAAAAGTTTTAGAAATTTTATGAAATGAATAAATGAACCTGTTTAGCATGAAAACATTAAAATGCAATAATTATTATAAATTAAAGTTATTTGAGTTGGTTTCAAAAACATATGAAAATATGAATAAACATCACTCATAATTATTAAAACTGAAAGAAAAAAAAACAGAGTGGATAAGTGTTTAGATTTTACTTCGGAAAATAAAACATAAAATATCTATAAAACATAATCTATCGTTATCTTATTAACCGGACAGAGATTTTAATCTATATATTTTGACAGATTTAATAATGAATTTAGTTTATAAAACTGTATTAAAATTTATAAAAAAAATGAAGATTTGTTTAGAAAGAAGTTTATAAAAGATTTTACTCCGTGAAACCAAAGTTAAAATTATCTTATTAATTAAATTATTGCATTATCACTCACTATAAAAATCATGAAAATCTCTTCTAATTTCTGTTATATAATAAAAAGAGCTTTATAAGGAGATTCTTACCTTTTTCACTCAGTTATATAAGCTGTTCCTCCTTTTCCCAGTGTATCGTTTTCTTTTTCATTATTTTCTTCCTGAGTAAATTTTTACGTAAACCACCGAGGGGAAAGTCTGCTCTGCGGTAGACGGCCAGAGGAGCAGATATTTTTGGAATGGTATATCTTCCTCCCACTTCTCGGGTGATTCATGCCATGCCTCATGGAATTCAGAATGACACAGATTCAAGCAGGAATAACTGATAAAAAAATCTTATTATCCTTTGTCTCTAGTCACCCAATTATCTTTTAGATCTTTGTTACACTAAAAATAGCATGCATATTCAATGCATTGTATTAATCGTATCTTTGTAATTAATACGAATTTTCTCGGTGGGTCTAAAGCTTTTGAACGTGAAACTGTTGTGAATAGAGGGTGTGGCATTATGTTTGGTGGAAGGAAAGTGGTTTTGTGTGGCAGCAGATTTTATAATTTAAAATACTTAATATGCTCGTTTAAATTCATTTGAATAGTAAAAAAAAAATCATTAGATAATATGCAATTTCAAATAGTATGTGATTTTTAAAAACATATGTCTGTAGAATGATGATTATTATTCTGAGTTAACACAACCCATTATATCGGATATTGTTTATTGTATGTAGTATTTCTAAGACTATTTTGAAATACTTGAAGAAGCAAAGCGATTTTTTAAAAATTACTTTTCCTCTGGAAACTCGTTGAAAGTAAAAAAAGTGACAAGTTTACAAATAGCTGACATTTTTTTGTGAACTATATTCTAGAAAAAAGCAGTATTTGATTTAAAGTGCTCATCAATAAATTTGAATTTTTAAATTATTCAACTCTTTTGCTTAACGCTCCATTTTCAGTTTCGTTTTTATTCATACAAAAAAGGGTGGTGGTATTTCGCAAATGTATCTGTTGAAAACAGATACATTTGCGAAATAGCAGTAAGTGCTTTAAATATCATTAGTTAATCCCGAATTTTAAAGGTCTACGAAAATAATAATAATATATAAAAGATAAATATGGTTTTATAATGTGGATGAGTGTGATGTGAATGAAAAAGTTTATTTTGATCTGAAATCTTCACAAACTCTTAAGATAAGTTCTTCTTGAACTTTCATATTATATGCATAAGTTATAATTTATTCATATTATATGCATAAGTTCTTATGCATATAAATATTTAAACCGCTAAAAATAAATTCTGGAATAATTAGATAAAGTTTTGGAAGTATTTGCTCAAAATTGGTTCTTTCTTTCAGAATAATACTACCACAAAAATACTATTTTTATATTGCAAAAAATCATTATATAAGCGACTGGTAGAAGATCCTTTTCAAACGACAAAAAGTGGAATTAAATCAAACATTAACAATAGATAAATATACTTGCCATTTATTGTTTCTATAAATTTCCTAATTAACTAAGAATCCCCTCTTCCCAAAAAACTGGAGGATATCATATGATTTGAAAATCTCTGTATAACTTCTGTCACTAATTCAGTAGAACTTCGAAGTAAAGGAACATTAATATGTTTTTATAATTTTGAAAGAGGTATATTACTTAAAAGAAATAATTGAGTTAGTAACGGGAACTAATTTAATTAATTCGAAATATTTACATATCTATGTGTGTGCATACAGCATTAAAGTTATTTCATGGAGCATTCAAATAAGTAAAAAAAAAATACTTTCCTCGAACTTAGTTTTTTTTTTTTTTTGTTTAAGTTTTATCAAAAAGCAGATTATACTGCATCTAAAAATTTTTTTCCTTAATTTGTGCTGTGTATTTAAATAACAATTCTGGAAACTTTAGACATCCTAAGTGTTAGGCTTATCATGGAATAGATCATTAAGTTTGTAAAATGCATGGCGAATTTCTTGTATCGAATGAATTTGAATCGTGCTAACGCAGCTGTCATTCGAAAAAAAAGTTTATTTTGAAAGATGTTTGCGCTTCCAGTTTAGTCCTAAATAGTTAAGTTTAGAAATTTTTTCGATGATTTGAAACAAATGAAAAAGTCTGTTCGTCATTTTGTTGTTTTTGCTAAGGAGTTTTATTTTTAATCAGAAATTACTTATAGAAATTATAACAAATATTTTTCAACTAAGCCCGTTGTTTATCTAATATCCAGTGAAAATCAAAAGCCTTCTTTGTTGGAACCTGACCAGATTGTCTTAAAAAGCATAAAATCCTTTCGAGTATACAGTCACACATGTTTTTCCATATCATGTAGTGTAGAGAGAACAGAAATAATTGAGTGTTGCAAATGCTTTATTTGCTCGCATAATTCTTGAAACCTATCTTCATACATAAGGATCTGCTTTATAAAAACAAGCGATAATTTTCATAGAATGTTGGAAAGAGATTTCTATCGAAATAAGGTTTATTGAATATTACTTTTTTTTTTTTTCAAATTTAAGAATGGCGTGAAAAAACGATTCTGCATTGAAAATATAATTTTTAACCGAATTTCTTATTCGCTATTCGCTTCATCTCTACCATGCTTTTTAGAAGGAAATAAATTTGTAATAAAGTTTTTAAATTTTATTCAAAATTATCGCAAAATTACTAAAACCATGCTTTTATTTATTTTTTAGAAAGAGTATAATTTTTTTTGAAAAAATGTAGTTTATAATGACTTTTGAATTGAAAAGAGTTATCGTTTTTTTCTTCGAATCGGGAATTATACATTAGCGCAAGTTTGTTAATTTAATTATTGCTCTTGTAATCGAATATAAGTCATGAATACAAATACAAAGCCATGAATACAAAAAATAAACTTGTTAATAGAATAATGTTTAGTTTACTGACGATAAAACGATTTCTTTCAACATGACAGTATGCCATTAAAAAATTGTAGTCACTATAGTTTAACTTTCTACCTATAATTTTTTAACAATATTTAATTTTACTCAAGAATTTTTTAAAGGATTTAAAATTAGTGTAAAGAATACATTCTCAGTTTTAGCTGTTTAATAAACATCCTTTTAAATAAAGAAAATTGACATAAAAAGATTTCCTTGCAAATTTGTAACTAAAGAGTGATTAAAATGAAATTTTCTGATTTCGTATTGCCTCATTTTAGTGAGACAGCTGTTTGTTCAGAATATAATAGAACACACCCGAAAACAAGAAAAAAATTTCTCTTAAACTCAAAATAATTGAATCTTTATGAATTCGGAGAGGGAAATGATACCAATATATATGCAAATTTATACTAGAAATAGATTTAATAATAGCATTTTTTAACTTCATGATAAATGTCTTTCTGACATGTGTTATGCAATGCTTACATTCTGGTGTGATACTTCAAAAAGAAAGAAAAAAGATTTGATAAGAAGTTTAAGAGCAATTCTAATGAAGTGTTACAAATTTACTAATGTAAAGAACATGCATTATAAAACTATCTTTATGTCATACGTTTTTTAATAATTTGAAATTTTGAAGTTATTTTCTAGCTTATGGTCGAATGAAAACTTGATAAAGTTATCTTTCACAGATATTAATGGTTTGAGTGACTATATAGTAGTAATAAATTCGGCCTAAGTTTTTTAAAAACATTTCTGAAAAAAAAAAAGATTTCTAACATTTTACAAAACTGACAAAAAACATAAAAATAATATATATATATATATATATATGTAACGGTAATATTGCCATTTGTGCATCAAGTTTCATGATTTAAATTAACTAGTTTCAAAACATGTTTTCAATCATTTTAATTTACATGAATCTTGAAAATCGAAATTCCTTTTTCTTTGTTGAATGAGTATTTTGTATACTGAAAACATTATTTGTATTTTGGAGTTGTTAATAATTATCTTATTATTTCAGTTTAGGCACAAGTATGTTTTTTTTTTCATTCCATTATTTTTATTCGTCATAAGACTGTCTGAAATGTCATTCAGAAATGTTACTACAGAGTTGCAGTTTGTATATATTTGACTACTTGTTTACTAGATTATTTGTTATTGCACGGGTTAATGCATATTACTCTCTTTATCTGAATCAAAGTCTATAATTAACAATGCCTCTGTCATCCGCATGTAGACTCATGTCATCGATGTGTCTCCCCTTGCTGTCTTAATCGTTCCTGATTCAGCCCGTTGGTGTTAAATATAGGCCGTATCCGCCAAACATAACTAAAGTGATCCCATGCGTATCAGAGACACATGCGAAGACATCGTTCATCCCAATCTCTATCTCAACGACGCAATCTAAAATCTTTTGCCAAGATTCGCGCTAGCCAAGAAACCGCCCCCGACCAAACCCCTGATAAAACCGCAGCGCAATAATTTTTGTTAAGTGCTAAAGTCTCCTGACGTGTCCAAGCAACGTGGAAGACCCTAGAAATAGTCTTTTTCCTCTCGCAAAATGAGTTGTCTGGTATTTTCACGGTTGAACAGATTTAGTGATATTGTCTTAAATACAGGATTCAAAATGCGTCAATTTCAAATCCTAAAAGCGAAAAGAACCTCACTCTGGGAGCAGTTTTAGTCTTAAAATAAGAACACACCTATGCCACTTTCTTATTTTAATTTTTTTAGACTGATTTTCTTTCTTTGGCGCAGTTAAGCTATTTTTTTCTCGCCCTTTTTACTCATGACAACTTAGCAATTCTTGTTTAGAATTTAAACTGTCATTTACCTTCTTTTTTGCGGAATGTGGGGGCATCTGATCCAAAAAAGATTCATAAGTTCAGTTTGCTATTGATTGAAATCTGTATTTTTAATATCTTTAGAGATTTTGTTTCTTATGTTATTTGAAAAAATTATAATTTCCAAATCTCTGGTTTAAAGTATGACAATGTGCCAACATTTTAGACTTTATTAATCTGACTCTTTTCATCTGGTTTTAGAGCATTTACCACAGGTTTCTGCTCATTCCTGTTTTTATATTGCGCAATTTACATGCCAAGTATCTGCCCTTTCATCTGTCTATGTCTTATAAGTAACTAAGTAATTAACTAATTTCTTTCCTTTTTTCATTTAACGTTTTCCACTTCAATACAGTCATTTTTTTCAGAATTTACATGTTTATCTTAAGAAGTTCTCTCCCCCTCACATTAACTACGCTGCTTTAAAGTAGAGGTAAAATCATATTAGTGTTAGTTATAGAATGGTAGACTGAGCTGTAGAAATTTACAACAATGAACTTATAACATGCTCTTAACATGAACAATAACATACTCTTTAAACCGATAAATATATTATTTATTAATATACAAGTTTTTTAAGGGGGGAGGGCATTTGTTTGGTAAATGGAGCTGCATGGAAATATAGTTTACTAATTTCACGCAGAAAATTAGAATTTTTGCTCATTTTAAGTCTTTTTTTCATAAGTATGTTTTATATATGCACAGAACCTTATAAAAATGTACCTTCAATGAATATAAACCAAATTCATGTGACATCTTTAATCTGTGAATGATTCTCATCGGTAGGTTCTCATAAAAACTCTTTTTATACAACTACTGGCTAAATAGGATTGCATTTGTTGAAGGAACGAATTATCTAGATTGAGAAACGTTAGTCGACTTTTACGACTGGATGTATTTACTAAAGTCAGACTGTATGTAGAGCGAATTAGAAAAATAAAGGCCACGTTTCTGAAGGCACACATTAATGAAGGAGGATAACCCCGACCTCATTCAGGAACTAAGGCCGTTGCTACAAAATGGTTCGCTCGTAGAAGGTATGCCAGAGCTTCTATAAACGTTTGCTTATATTTCTTCCCATTAATTCCAAAAATAATGTAGTACGTATACTAAAAAAAGAATTATTATGAATATTTTTGATGGTTTATGTGTGTTAGAAAATTCAATAGTATTTTTTCGGAAGTAATCTTTTCTGGTTTTCTAATAAGAATTCATTTATGGCAGTTTATTATCGGTATCTAGTTGCGTTTTTCCAAGAAATTCAAAATGAATTAGTGGTGATTTCACAAAAATTTTATAGCTTTGACTATTTTTAAACTTTATAAATTCGTAAAAGATTTTCTTTTATTTCATTGTCATTCAAGGAATAAAAATAAAATTTTGTACGCATGCTTATTAACTTTTATACAGGAATACATTTAGATAATATGTTTTCTAAAATGGCCCAGGAACATTCGAGTCCTTTTTGCATTTTAAAAAAAGTATAAAAATGAAAATATTGACACTCATTAGTATGCATAAACTAAAAAATTTTCTGAATCATAGTTAAAAGTTAATTAAAAATTGAAATTTAATGTATTTAATTAATAAATTGAACTGAAATGTAGCCATAATCAGAGAAGACAGATAACCTTTGACATAGCTACATAAGATGCCTTAACCTACTTATATTGCCAGTCGATCTGCAGAGGCAAGTTTTGACGAAGAGCATTCGAAAGGGAAGCATTGTATTCCAGATTGGGGCTCGGTGTGTGCTTTAGATTTGGCTTCAATCCATAGTGCTTTTAAGTTTTGACTCACATTTGAAACTTAGTGTTTAGATAGGTTGAATGACAAGCAATGCATTATTCTGTGTAAACGCACAATTGTACAAAACATTCACTAAAGAGTGAATCAACTGTTTATCCAGAAATTACAATCATTCTTTTTACGTTCTCTTAAAATTTTCTAAGTATTTGTAATTTATGTGTAATCTCTATAATATATTTAGAATAACATAAAGGCATGTAGTGGTCAGTTATTGGGCAACATATATAAATTGACTGTTTTAAAACCATGTCCATATCTGCAAAATTTGTAATGATGCAAAAGAAAGTTTGAATCTTTATAATGCGTGCGTGCTTATTTGTATATTGACGGCCTACAAGACCATTGAACATAGTTGTACTTGATTTGATCCAATGTTTGATTCTTAGAAGATTGCCCATGTTCATATCTAAGATAATGTTCCCAAATTTTAAATTAGATTTTTCTTTAAATAAAAAAGCAATCAAAATTAATTTAAAAAGAACAATATCGCCAACAAAGGCAATTTTTATGTATTATAAAATGTATAAAATGCTTATGTGTATTATAAATGCATAAATGTATAAAATGCATAAAATGTATTATAAAATGAGGAGTATGAATTTTTCATTGCTACCAATTGTATACCATGTAATATTTCCCTTCATTATAACAATTTAAAAAGAATTTCTTTAAATCTACTTTTTAAAAATATTCTTTATTTTTGTAATAAAATTTAATTAATTTTCCTCATTTCTCTATGTATCTAATTACGGGCTTCGCTTAATCATTGGGGAATTTCTTACTCAGCAAACTTGGCATGTACCTAGGGCTGTTAATTAGAAAACACTTGTAAATTAATTTGAATCAACTGTTATTAGCTTAAATGCCAAATGAATTTATAAAAAATACAAATTCTATAATTTTAAAACGTAAGAATAATTGTCAAACATACCCAAACTCTGAATTTGAGTAAATTTCTATTTATTTCATTACGTTCACTTATTACAGCGTTTATAAACATATAGAATCTACTTATATATGTGGATGTTATTCAGTCATGGCTCATAATGAAATAATTAAAAAACATAAGCATTTTTTGAAAGAAATGTAAAATAAATAATTAATATGTTTAAATAAAAATTCGAGAAAAAAGTAAATAGATCATCAGAGTAAATGTATGAAAGTAAATGGATCAACAGCGATAAACTTCATAACAGGCACTAATTGGGATAGAATACATCTAAACAGCTTTTGTTCTCAATTTTCTGAAAGCTAAGTTATGAAAATGAAATATTTTCTGCATACTAAGCTGATTGCAATGTCTATTATTTTTGGCCTTTTTATTAAGTACTTACAATTAATTGAAGAAAGAAGATATGATTAGCACTTTTTGTTCCTCATTTATGTATATTCGTAAATATGATGCAGAAAATTTTTGTTTCAGTTAACGAAAATGATTAAAATTTGAAATATATAGAAATATATTTTTTTTAATCAAAAGACAAGCTTATTGCAACTCCTACCTTAAAAGCTACTACCTATTCCTTCAAGCTACTACCTTAAAAGGAATAAATTGCAATTAAATATAATATTTTGAAGTTGTGAAATGTTTCATGTTAAATTTAGTCAAAAGGCAATTGCAGAATAGTCAAGAATCGAATGAAATGATCTGAAGTAAGCCACCATTTAACATTAAGCGTACTTTGTCTCTTCAAAATTATTGGTTGTAGACTTCTGATGGAATATAATCATAAACGTTATCCTTTTTACGCATTTCGGAACTTTCCGTATTAAATCGATATAATTAATTGCAATAATAATTTCTTTTTCTTCTTTATTATTGTATAGTCCACCATTATTTACGCAGTAATTCACTTTGACTGCGAGAAAAATTGAATTCTTTATAAAATTTTTAGATGAGAAATATGTACACGTATTCATTTTATATAAAACTCTGCCTGTCTTTGAAATTGATTACTGAAGTTCGAATTTCTGCTCCGAAACCCTGCAACTTAGTAATTAATGTTTTAGATTTTGATTTGTGTTAATTACGGCAAGAGTTGGTGGTGATTATTTTCTAACCATGGACATAATAACTTTATAGAAATAAATGAATAAGTTTTTTTTTAGTGATTACCATAAAGTGACTTATTAGTTACTTTATTTTACTTTAAAAAGTGGCCATTTCCTTATTTAAATAAGTTTTTTTTAAAAAAAATTCAGTTAGGGAAAATAAAATTTTTGATCCAAATGTGGAGGGATTACTTTAGTTGTACTTACGAAAACTATGTATAAAGTTTCTTTCGTTTAATGCTAAGACGTTTTGAAATGTTTCATACTTTAAATGAAAACGATTAAATACCTCCTTATTTGAATAAAACTATTATCTATATAAATACGTAGTACTTATGCATCAAAATATAAATACTTTTATATGATATACAAAAGTATATCACGAAGAAACGCATAATATTTTATATATTCATATGTATTCAAAAGTACATCTGTACATATGATATTAAAGATATACATTTGTATGAAACTAATAGAATTAGTATATTAATTTAATGGAGTATATGGTTTATCAGATTAACAGATACATATTTTTGTTTTGTTTCTGAATTTTCTACTGAAATGAAATTTTATGATTTATTTCCTCATTCTTTTCCAAACCTTTAAATACGTTTTCATGTTTTCTTATATATTTTTCTAACGAAGAATATTTACTAACTGATCTATGATAGTATGAATAGGCCATTACAAAATTCTAAAAATCAAAACGATACCTTGCGAACTGTACATGTTTTATAGATTAATTATTGACCAGGAATTACATGCTTATAAAGTTGTTAATGTAAATATTAAGCCAATCAAAGTACACATTGGAAGAATATAATTGGGATTTTTATATATTTTTTAAATTCCCATTAGGATTCTGCTAAAAGAAAATAAAAATAATTTCCTTCTACCGTCAAAATCATTATTCAATGAAAATATATTAATCTTTAATTACATCTTCTCGCTTAGAATTTTTCTTTACTGTTTCCTTTTCATAATTAGGACTTAGTTTATATTAAACATACAATTAAAATCGTAAATAAAAATATTTTAACGGAAATGTGGAGTCAAATATATCAACTAACCAGAAATCTCTGAAAGAACTCTTAGATCGTATGAATGAGATTGAATTCTGTTTCACGTAATGTTTGTAATAATTCAAGATCACTAAATATTTGTGTAAATTTAATTCATATTAATAGATATTTAAAAATTAACAAACATTAGTAAAAACAATATTGAATTTGGATTAATTGTACTTTTGTTTTTAATAGATTCTTCTGGATATAAATTTATTAATATTTTTCTTCAAATCATTTCATAGTCTGCATAAGAATAATTGTATCACCATCTTGCTTCTATCTTCTTACATTTTAAAATCTAGATTAAATTTTCTAGATTAATTATTCATGGGTAAATGATTTCCGGAAGAAGTCAGTTAAGTTTCAGAATCAGCACTTTATTTCATACCAGAGATCAAACGTTTAAATATTCATGCATAATTTCTAACAAGCATCTATTTTTATTATAGTCTAAAAAATTATCAACATAAGAGCAATTTTTTTCTTTTACAATAATCAAATATTCATTAACATTTCTTTTTAATGAATTTAAAAAAATAATCAATAGTACGAAGAAAAGCACTTTTTTTGTCCATAAGAACTTTTATCCAGTAATTATTAAAACATTAAGTCATCCATTTTTAAATACTAATTTTGCTTATAAATGTATCGTTTGTATTTTTATCCCATATATTTAATATTTATCTATTTTATTTAATGGACAGTTATGATTCGTTTTCACATTTTGTGTCAAAATGCTTTGAATTATGAAGTTATTAGAATTTTTTAATTCATTTTTAACCCTGTTCAAGTCTTTTTATATAAATAAAATGAAAGAATTTGCTGAAAATTCATTTTTTTTTATTTCATATGATTTTATCCAAGGTGAAAAAAAAGGGGAACAGTTTTTTTTATTTTTAAAATTAAATTAATACGAGGCTAAAAAATTAAGTATTAGTTTTGGAAAATAGAATCGAAAATTTTGATTTCTATCTTATATTGCCATCTTAAATTGCATAACACATTTAAATCTATCGAAAACTCATATTATAGTTTTACAGAAATATAAGCATCGATAAAACACTGTATGTTTTGATAAAATGACTGATTTTGAGAAATAGATATAGTTTTTCTTTTTAAATTCTAAAGCATTCCGAAATTTATATAAATTGTATATTATTAGGGTTATTATTTTTTAAAAAATATCAAACTTTGGAGCATTAACATCTGATTTACTGGAAAAGTAGTTAAAATTTAATGATTTAAAAAATTAATTATCTATTCTAAGGCACCAGAAGTATTGTGAAAGTTTCGCAAACCACATTTTTTATTTCTTATTCGAGTGATTAGCTTTAAGAATTTTTTTTAACCCGATGTTGGCGTCAAGAAATTTCCTTTTAGTGATTTCATCAATTTCCTAAATTTCTTGCACTTTGGTGATTGCGTAAGCGTGCCTACACACGAGGGGTGGAAGGGGGAGGGCTCTTGCTCCAAAAATGGCTCTGGATACCCGATCTAGAATCATCCTCTGACTAGTAGGCAGTCTAAAAATAAATTAGTTGTGAGAGGAGCGCACAGTTGGGATAGTTGGATCAGTGGGAACTGCGAAGGAACGCTCTCTTAGCTGCCCGTATTCGAAAAAAGTAGAGCATAGTTTTGCACCGCGCGATTTTTTCCGGAAATATTTTGTACATAGTGCCGACAACAAGTGATATTTGGTTTTTTTCATATATTTTTGCTGTATTGATGCTAAATTATAGGTAAGTGACCATTTTCTCTTAAATATGTATTAAACATATTATGCATATAAAATTAAGTCACGTTTAACTTAATTTTTAAAAAAAAAATATCAATTTTTGTTTTTTAGGTGTAATTTTACTTTTACAACCAGCAGTTCTGAAAATTTTGATATTAGAAATGTTTTTGGATGAATTTATTTTAATACTTCAGTGGGAATTTGAAAATAAATAAAATATAACATTTGTTTGAATTTTTTTTCTAAAAAATGAATTTTTATGTGCTTAATATCCATTTAAATGTTAACTATTTCAAATATTTTGTAATTACTATAAAATTATAAATATTTTGTGTTTGAAAAATTATTAAGTAAAAGTTTACTAAAATGAAATTTCGGCTACAGTTGATTCTAAATATGAATTTTTTTTTGTTTATCATGCAAATTTAGTTTTATTTGCCTTTGATATGAGTGAAATGTTTTAATTTTATTCTAAAATTTTATTGAAAATGCTCACATATTTTTATGAATTTTAATAGTTTGTATACTCAAAAGATTAGTAGTAAAATTATAAGTTTGTATCATTGCTTTGCCATTTCACTAGCAGAATATGCTAATTATTAAATTTTACTCATTTTCTATGATGCAATGTTTTTATATATATTTCAGTTATCTTCTTTTTATATATAATTAAAATATAATTCTCAGAACATTAAAAAATCATAAATTGACTAACTTATAATTTAATAATTTATTTATGATATTAACTATAAATCCTACTCCATTTTAAAATTTCGTAATTATCAATTTTTATTCAATTTTGAACCCGGATATAATAATTATGTTCAGGTGTTTGAACCTCAGTTTGATATTTAGCTGCTAAAAATAGAAACGCTAAAATAGAAATCTGATCTTTTTGTAAAATGATCTTTTTTATCTTTTCTATTAGTAAATATCATAAAATAAATTTAAACATTTTCTGACAAACAGCGCCTCTAATACTTCATTACAATTTTATTTTTTCTTATATTTTTTGAAAATCTACTTAAATGATAATAAATATCCGTGTAAAATAATTGCAATACGTACGCGTTCCTTAATTAATGAATTTATTAGATGAATGGCAGTTTATGATAATTCTATGTACATCAAAAAGATTTATTTGCAGTTATTTAAAAGTATTGTTTATTTACTAATTTTATTTCTTTGCTCAAAGCAGAAGTTTATTTATTTCGAAATCTTCATCTTCATTTAAAGTAGTTAAAAATGTGAATGAGGTTCTTTAAAAACTTCTAAAGAATTCTACATTTCTTTACTGAAAAAATATTTGATTGAACCTGACGATCAAGAGAGGGTTTTTTTTTGTTTGTTTGCAGTGGATTTCTAATAGTTTCTGTGGAGTTTCTAAAGTACAGCTTTATATTTTCACTATTTTTTTAAAATTGTTATTCTTTAATTAAAAAAGGTACTGTATTAGTTGAAGCATTGATTTATTATTTGGCCTTGTTTAAACATTTATAGGAATTTTATTCTTATCTAAATAACTGTCATGTGTAAATATACTACGTAGTAGCATTCAAATGAATACATTTTTAATCTAAAGATCTCAATGAAACTGTAATTCATATTTTCAAATAATGAAAAATTCTTTACTTAAATATAAAATTTCATTCTTTATTGAATTTGTGTGTTTCTATTAACAGTAAATTTTGAAGTAATTGATCTGCATGAAAGACATACTTTATATATTGCTAAGAAAACGTTTTGTAACGTGAAGTTGTGTTACGATTATGTTACAAGATAAGTGAAAATTTATCAATGCAAATGTTATAAAATTTTTTTCTATAAAATGCAGAATACATTCTTGTAAATAACAATTTGTTAGAAAAAAACTGCATTAAAAAAATTATGAGTGATAATAATGAATTTATTTCATCCTGAATATTTAAAACTACGATTCAAACCTCTGTTAGTTTCTATAATCATAATTAAAATGTATATTTACATTGCTATTGATATGAAAGATGTTTCAGTATTAGTTACAAATTATCTATTCTTTGTTTGTTTCTTTAATAGAGCGAATAAGATGATTTTTTTACGATAATTAATAATTTAAATTTCTTCAAGTTCTTGTGGGGTTATATAGGCATAACAATAAAATAATAATAATAAATAATCTACTGTTGCAAATTTCAGGTTATCACATGAGAATATCATTTTTTAAGTCACGTGGTATCAACTCGGCAGAAGAACATCATGTTGTCACAAGACTTCTATTTCGCAATCATCAGTGTTTAGAAAAACGATGATTTTTGGCCATCTCAAAATCAAAAAATCAATCGAGTTCTAAAATTTTTCTCTCAAGATCAGATTTTTTTTTTTGTAAAAAAAGAAAATTGATATTAACCGTTACGTGACTGTCAGATTGTGCATGCGTTGGTATCGTTTAAGCTGCAAAATACTTTTTTTTTCCAGCTTGGAAAATTGAAAATAATGTAGTTTTAATGAGATGAGGCTCTAAAAAGTATAGTTAGAAAAAAAAGAGAGATAACATAAAATTTCAGCTGACATGCGTAGTTTTAAATGTAATCTGAGAACAGTTATATTTAGATCTAAAAGAATCAGCATTCATAAAGATGCTTTTTCTCTCCCAAAAAAGTGTCAAGATCCATCATAGCCGCGAATAGATAATGAAAATGAAAATACTGAAAATTATTAAAGTGGATATATATATTTTCGAGAAATTTTTAGTGCCCATCTTCCTTCTTCCATCTTAATCACAAAATGAATTTTTCATCAATTCGGTGTAATTTATTTCTAGGACAACTAGTTATTAAGCTGAAGTTGCTTTATTTAAATCGCCGTTGTGGCTAATTTTCCATAAAATACAATTAGTTTTTAAAAAAAGGGAAATGCTGATTTTTTTATGTAGGCCTAATATTAGAAATTATTGATTCTTGAAATATTTTTGACCTTATATTATCAACAGTTTTTTCAAAAAAATGCGACAAAATTTTCGGAGTTTCTAAAGAAATTTTTTTATGCCTGAGTATTTTGGCTTTCTACATAAACTATTCTTCCATCCGTTTATTTAATATTAGCACTATTTTTGATTGACAAATTAATTGTTTATCATAATAAAATAAACAATGATGAAAAAGTAAACATAAATATTTTTGGAATTTAAAAAATAGATATCAAATCCGATTATCGAATAGCATTGCATTTCTTAGATTGCTGTTTAACGATCTGAAATTAAATAAATATACTTTTAATATTTAGTATGAAACATAATAATATTAGTTATTATGAATTAACAATGGCTGAAAGCTGGACTTTAATATCCAAAAGTTGTGAAAAAAGATTTTTATGTTATAATCTCCGATCTATTCTCAATCGTATCATTTTTCTGTCAATGGTATTATTAAAACATTTCAAGTTCTAAAAATATTATTTAAAGTAATAATTACCTGAGATTATTTTATTGGATATTAATAACTTCACTAGATTCAATATTTTGTAAATAATATATATAACAAAAGCTTATTTTTGTTATTTCAACTATAATTTTTTAGAGATAAAAATTATAGATGGTCTCGCTGTTGGTATTATGTAACTTGCAATAATAATTTTAATCTACAGAGAAGCACAATAAACTTGTTATTCGATTGGCAAATCTAACTTTATTTGAAAACAATGATATGTTTCTCATTGCTTTATTATTATGATATTTTATTAACGGAATCTCTGTTTATTGAAAATTAAGGAATAATATAGCCCCAAATAATTTTAAGATTGAAATTTTCATATTAATTTACAAATTACTTTTTATACCCTTATAAGTACATGGTAAATGATTCTTTTCTTCAAAGATTAGCGAAATACCTTAATTTTTGAAATTTATCATAAAATTTTTCCGTCTTTCAGTTTAGTATTCATTACTTTTGAAAAAATAAAACTGTTATTGTATTAAGTGTCATCTCATAATGATTTAGGAATGAAATTCTGTATTATAATTCTTTTAATTTTCAGCTAAAAAAATAAGTTTATCGGAGATCAATTAAATTTATCTTTTGATTAAACAGCTAAAAATAGAATTAGTTTGCCATAATTCTTTGTGTTCCACTCTTCATAAGCCTATTTATGATATGTGGGCTTTTTTCTTTCCATCATTCATCTCTTGATCTTTTCAAGTAATATTTTTTTCTAAGATTTAGAAAACAATCATTAATAAAATTATGCTAAATATCTTATTATTTCTTTATGAAGTGATATTACGTTCGAATAAAAGTTGAAAATGTAGTACCTGTTTCTAACCATTAAAGGCAATGCGCTATCATATGACATGACAGTCACAACACTTGTAGCGACGATTTACATTACAGACTTTTGCTCAATAATGTATAACAGATTTTTTTTTTACAAAAATATAAAGTATTATTGATTTGACAGAAAATTATACTTTATATAAAATGAGAACTTAATCGTAACAAAGTTACAACAATTATAAAGTCGTATGATATTTTAAGATGGATGCAATTTAATTAATGAAATCAACACTTAAATAAGAAATTTTGGCAATAGCAGAGTATTAAAAAATATATAAAATAATGTTTTTTAACTATTTTGTATTGTAATTAATGTAATCTGACATTGGCAATAATTTTACGATTTATTGGTGTGTATAAAAGTTTATTTTTTACTAAATAAAATATACCATGCTATTTAGGTTTAATATTTTTTTACCCCTATCTATCAAAGAATTTTGAGGAATAATTTAAATCAAGTCAATCGACCCAGTAATAAGCATGCCCACCTATAATAGGGATGAAAATTACTTTCCGCCTGCTTTGTTGAAGTGCTGTTTTTACTCAGAAAAGAACAATTAAACTTCATGCGTATAATATTTGTGTGGATATTGAAATAGACTTTTCCCATCCTAATCTTCTTATGGTCTTTACTGTAATAGTCTTTTACTGAATGTTAATCTTTTGATGGGTATGCGAAGTGGAACGAGGCTATCAAAAGAAAAAAAGTTTTCACCTGAGATTTTTCAATAAAAAAAATATTTTTTCGAAGTAATGTCATTATATGCTTTTCAATAGAAAAATTAAGGGGCGATGACATGTCGAAATTTGCAATGTCGGTATATAGTAGTCTTATTATTTCAATTTGCTAGGACTAATGAGTTCAATATGGTCTATATTTTGAAATACAATTAAGCTTATATTCAGATAATTATGTAGGAGGAAAAGTAAAGAAAATGATTCCATACCATAAAACAGATAAATTTTGTTGGGAAGTTAACAAATTTATTGACGATACGCTGGCAGAACGCATAATTCGTCAGTGGTATGACTAAAAGATTCATCTTCCTCCAGTTAATTGTGAACTCTATCAACCCCCCTTTCCAGTTAATTCCAAGATGTGAAGAAAAATATCCAAATCAAAGAAATGCTTTAAATTGTAAATCTAATGTTTTATAAAAGAAATTTTCTTTGTAACAGGAACCTTGTGTGATATACTATTCATGGCGATATGTAGTACTGTCTCAGAAAGATAATAAAATTCAGTTTGTTACAATTTCTCTGTAGAAGTTAAAATTCTCTAACAAATCTGAAAAAAAAATCTAACTAATTATATAAGTTCATGGCTCTTTTGAGCTCCAATAAAAGTTCAAACTTCGGTCACAGTTCACGGGATGGAGTGCGTAAAAACAAATCAATAAACCTTTTTCCACCCTTGTCCACAATGCTTTATTCTTGCTGAATTGCCACTCAATCTTTTTCTAAACAATCCTTCCCCCCATCCTGTATTTTATATCTTCACGAGAAAGGAGTGGAGAATTGCCAGATAAGCTTGCCAAATTACCTACAACGACTCGGTTTGTTTAATGTGATTCGACCGTGGCAAGCTGAATTATTTTTAAACACCTTAGGGCTGCATTGGATTTTAATTTTTCTTATCTGAAAGCAGAAGATTTGTTTGAACAGATGCTGTCAAAGAATTCATGTGACTTTGTTTTTCTTTCACCTCAATTAGCATATTTGTAGAGTGACTTTTCAACTTGTAAATGTTAATCTTCATTTCGAAAATTCTTGTCACATTTATCTTTGTCAAGTCTAGAAACTTGTGAGAGGGATTTGAAAATAATTATTTTGTTAAAATAAAAAATCTCTAAATGACATTAAGGTGACATTATTGATAAGAAGAATGCGAGTTGGTGCTCAGGAATAATTTGCAGAATTTAGGCTCATTATAATGAATAACGTGTATAACAAGACTAAACAGATAAATATAATTCTTATTTCTTGCCTAAACCAGAATTTAAAAAAATTAAATTTAAAGGAATGAAACGAAAGGCGCATAAATTTTTAAATTAAGACACGTTATTTCTTTTAGTCAATTTTTTTTGTATAAAGATAACAATATATTACATTTATAAATAATTACATTCTATTTTGAAAATATGATAGGTAGAGAACAATTTAATATATTTTAAAAATCGAATTCCAAATGTTTCAGTTCATATATTGATATAAGGAACGGAAGTTAATACAACACTCCAATAAAATTTATGTTGTTAATTACCACTGAAACTTATGATATAAGGCTTTCCCTATATGATTAAAGGGAAAAAATCCAATTTTCCCTCTCATCATTCATTATTCTTATAAAACTTGGACTTAAATAATTATGATACTCTCATTTTAAAATATTTTTTAATTCTTCTTGTGCTAAATAGGTATTACTTAATTAGAGCACGAAATTATATCTCTTGTATTCTTGAATAGTCTGAATTTTGTCATCGTGATGTTCGATTATCTTAAAATTATTAAATTTTTCGAATGATCTAAGACAGAGAGTTTACAACTTCCATAATACTATGATACTAAAACTAATGTACTACTTTAAGATGTAAAAAAATGTTAATTTAAAATCTGCATTTAAAAAAATGAACCAAATTCTCATCTATTTATCAGATTCAAATACTTTCTTCTTTATTTCCATTCCTAAGTTTCTATATTATGTTACCATCTAAAAATAAGGCTAAATAATAAGATAAGTAATGATAAATAATAATACGTCAATACAAATGCAAACTGCAAATGAAAAAGTCAAACTATCAATGAAAACTCATAGTTTATTATTAATATTTCATATCTAAATTAGAAGTAATTTTTTGCACACCCAAAAACAGAATGTAGTCGTGTAAGATTCGACACCAATGGGATTCTCTCTGGAGATACCTGGATGGTTTGTCGTCTCTATCTTTCTTTATTTTTTTTTATCTCTTTCTTCCTTTTTTTTCCTTCCATTTTGTGCCTTTCTAACCGGTTAGATAACTTAATGTTATAGGCACCGGGGGCGCAAGATGGCGTTATGTTATGTAAATTGCATTTATATGGACAGTAGAATGGATGTTTTCCAGTATAAATACTATTTTGATTAAAAAATTTAATTATATTATTATTTATTTTTATAAACAATTATTGAGGATTTTTGTATTGTTATTAGTTCAGTCAAATGGTTAAAAATAGAAAAATGTTGGAAAAAAAAACATAAAAGCAATTGTATTGACATAAGTTATTGAGGCAGGTATCCAACATAGGCCTCGAAGTTCTTATTCAGTGATATTACAGGATGAGGTATTGTGATGGAAGTTTTTTCATGTTTCAATAAAAACTTATTAACTAGAAAGTAGAAGAGTGAATTCAGAATTGTAAATATTATAAAGACTAGTAAAATGATTCGTAAAGCTTAATGAAAACTTAATTATATCAGGAGTAAAATTAAAATAAGCAAAAATTTGGGAAAACATTTTTCTGTTTACTTTTTAAAATTTGAGTAAAACTTCTGAAATTTTACTTAAGTAGTGTTGTATAGAAGTTAATGACTGATAAAAAGTTAAGATTGATATCTACTTGATTAATTCTTTTGGAAAAATTCAAATTTGTTATTCGAAAAATGGCAGGGTGGTCGGAAAATGCCTATGGGTATTTTTCTACGTCTATAAGTCGATCTAATTTCAGAATACCTATAAGAAGATTTTGAAAACAAAAAATGAAAATTAAATTCGAAAAAGAAAAAGACTTTATGGGGAATGATTTTCGGAAAAATATTAATTAGTATTTGCGGTAGGATAATGGTCATTATAAACTAAATTTGCTAATAAAAATTATTAAATTCATTAATAATAACAAACTATTAACAGTTTTTAAATAGGCGTGATTCATGTTTGATTTTTTTCACTCTTTTTTTTTCAATCGATCAACATGGCGCTATTTGAAAGTGTAGAATAATTACAACTCGTAAAATGTACATTCATACGCTTGTCGATGATTGTGTATTTTTTTCTTTCTTTCTTTTAACTAAGTCGAATTTTTCAAAAAAATTCTGCAGATATCTACCTGAAATTTTTATCTGTTATTATTATAAGTTGAATTACAAAAATTTCATTAATAAATTTGTTAAAAAGTACACATTTTCCGAAATCTTACTCATTTAATTTAAACTCTTGAAATTAATATTATACTTCCACCGCTTCATCCTCTGATCCGGTAGTGTCTTCCGGTAATAACTTAAAAGGGAGATTAGGATAGCTAATTCAATAACTTAATAAAATTGGCAATACCTATTTTTTTCTAGGACTGGATTGCATGCTTTTTAATTTTCTGTTATGAATTGCAACCTGATATTTTGATTTCCTAATGACTTCTTTGATTATTGCGTTTATTTTCTTGCATGTCGCAGTGTCGTGATCAAATAAGTAATAATTCATGTGACAGAAGAAGCTTGTATAAAATTCGATATTTTCAAGCAAGTAGAATTATTTAGGAAAACATATAATCTTATTTGGTTTTTATTTCAAAATTTAATTAATAAATTTTCTAAATGCTTTAATTGTTGTTTTAAACTGTAATTCTTCTGAAACATATAATAACTGATGATCAAGTATTAATATTTTTGGCACATATTAGTTTTCCTTACCACCAGAACAATAATTTTAAACAATGTAAAGTTTTGGATTGATATTTACTTTTAAGTTAATGAAGAATTTTTTAAAATTATGTTGCTGCTGTTAGTTTATATTTTATTATGTTGAGATTTTCTTTATCTATTCTTTAATCTTTAAAGCTTACATGTTTTAGCAGACTGAAATTCGAAATACTTATTAGATAAAAATATCACCGTAAAATTTTATTAATAAATTTAATGTATTAAAACTTTTTGAATAACTTACGTAATACAACAAATATTGTATTATTTTGTATTATTGTATTGTATTATATTCATATATTCAAATATTGTATTAGATTCATTTTAACTTCAAGATAAAAAAAAAATAAGGCTGTCTGTAAAATTATTCTCAATTTGGAATTTTTTGTGAGTGTATTTAATGTAAATGGGGTTACCGTACTATTAATGCATAAGTTAAGCAAAAATTGAAAACAATTCTACCCACTAATTTTTTACTGTCTGTGCTTGTGCCATGCTGTTTGAATGTGCCCACTTTACTAAGTCTTTCCTATTATCTTGATTGAACCAATTAATGTTTACAAATTTATCTTAGAATCTCAGAAGGATAGAAAGAGGGCTAAGGTTTTTCGAAAACTTTCTATAAAATGAAGCAATGATATTGTTTATATAACATCTAATCACCTTACTGGATTGCGGATCTCTCAATATGTGTATAATATTTTTATGTATTATACCATTGAATATAAAATTGTCTGCATTTAACAGTTTTGAAATTTCAATTTTTTGGAAATACTAAGTGATTGTTATTAATAATTTACATGCATACTGACTGACATTCTTATTTTAATGCTCTATTATCTTTTTTTTTTCAGATGAAAATATGGTAATACAACCGCCTTCTCCGTAAGTTTATTTTCCTTTTAATCTTAATTTTTTTTTGTTTTGATATATTTATAAATTTTAATTTTATACATGTAACTCATAGTTATACACATTTATATATTAGTAAACAAATTCTGAACTATTTTCTATTCCATTCGGATCATTATTAGCGAAAAAAGTTAACTTCTAACTTGAGATTTTGAATGTTTTGGGAAAATTGTCTTTTCAATCAATTATCCTTTAATAAATAAATTTATTCGATAGAATAAAAAAAAAATCATACTTTTTTCTGCAAAATGAAATTTACTGAACGCAAAAGAAATTATTCCACTCTAAAAAGAAGCTGAAAGTTCTATTTTTATACTTTTCAATGCAATTTAAAAATATATATTTTTTCATGGTTTATATTAACGTTTATAAATTAAGTAAATCTTTAATTTGTCTAAGAACTTTATGATATTTACTAAGAATTCAAATCATATTTCGGAAATAAATTGCTTTCAAAAGAAATTGTTATTGCTTTTAAGTAATTTCAGTTTAATATGACAAATTTTTATTATTACCTTCAAAACAGTATTGTATAAATATTTCGAAAAATTAATTATTTAAAATTTTTTTGTTTCTTTTTGAAATATATTTTTGATCTTCTTTCATATTTTGTAACAAATACTTTAGGCTGAAATGCTGAAAATAGAAACTGTTGCAATAATCGAAAAATTCGAACTCGAGATTCTGACGAATCTTCATGTTTCAGACCTCCATAAGACAAAAAAAAAAAAAAAAAAAAAAAAAGATTTTGACATTAAATCTATTTGCCTGAAAACCCGACAGTTAAAAAAATGTTTTGGGTTAGATGAATGAAACGTGATATATGATTTTTACAGCAGATTTGTAATTTTTTTAATATCAAATTTTAAATGAAATCTTTCTGTGAATCGACCGTCTGTTGATTTATATTTTCACGAACACGTTAGTTAAAAATACAATGGTTTAAATATATGAAATTTAATATGTATTTTTGTGAATACATTTGTGGTTCCATGTCAAATTTTGGTTTTAATTGGTCAGAAAAAAATACGTACAAAATACACAACTAGTTTTTTGTTGTTTGTGTTTCAAGATCGTATGCTAAAATTCTTTTCCCTAGATATTTTTCATTAATGGTCTGTGGATAATAGCTTAAAAGTGCATTTATTACTGAATGTGAGAGAAAGTTTCTAGTTGAACGAAAAAAACCTCTTGTTTGCAAGTTAGTATATGTACTGCAGAATAACACCGTATTGTTTGGGAATCTAATAAGGAGGATTAAAGGAGCAAGGGTAATAAATGTTTGGAAAATCATTTCGTGTGTTAACTACAATAATAATATAAAAAGTAAATTTTGTGTTATTTGAAATTCTTCTACCCCTTTCCCCTATTAATTACAGGTCGTTTCGGAGATTTGCCATTCACTTATTATTTACTTCATTACTTCATTCTTGTATTCTAATATTAATTTTTGATCTTGAATCTTTTAAATCGTTTCTCTCTGAATGTCTATCAAAAACTTATAGAGAAATCACCTCAAAAATGAGGCAATAAGTTTTACTAATTTTAAGATGATAATATTTATTGGCAGAACATATTTCTTTAAATTGTGAAATGTTGAATGCGAAATGTATGGTCAAAAATCATGCAAAATGCTTTACAGACCAGAATCTTAGACTTGGAACTTCGAAGTTTGACAAGTATTTACTTGTTCGATCCGAGACACTCAACGAAAAGTATTTTTTCCCCCTTCGATAACTTCGAAGCATATTAGCGCATAAAATATTTTAAACGATTTTAAAATTAAAAAAATTAAAAAATTACTTGCCTGTATTAAAAAATTTATTTCAGTACAATTTTTATCTCATTTTAATCAATTTATCAAAATACTGTTTGCACATTTTGAAATAACACTTTTTGTTATTTTTGTCACGGAATTTACACACAGGTGTGTTGTAACGGTATTAATTATATATTTATAAATTTTTGTGCAGTCGTAATTATTATTATAATTAAATGTAATTTTAAAAATATGAATTTTAAAGAATTCATGCAAAAGTATTATCTATTATGATGAAAAACCCCTCTAATTCTTCTGTTGCAATCTTTAAAGAGATATATTACCGTATTAAAATACAATTTCTTTTTAAAGTATTGTAGGACACCTTTTGATAAAATAAACGAAATCGCTATGCAAATAACAAAGAAGAAATCTGGAAAATTAATGCTAAACATAGCAATATTTTGAGAGCTGAAAGAAATATTTTAGAAGTGTTAATATTTGAATACCCAAACTTTCAAAATTCCGGCATTTCATCGTTTATGATGCTTTTTCTATATTTCCAGATTCAGTATTCTTTATTTTTCCATAAAAAATAACTTGTACGCTTTTGTTTAATCTAAATAGAAATTTTGTAATCGCACAATAATTGCACATAAAGAAATTTTCGGTTTAGAGAATTTTTTTTGTTCAAATAGCTTGAAAATATATTCTAACCTAATATTTTTTTCTTTCATTTTCATAATATGGAACTTTTGTATTACCAACGAAACATTTTTGACAAATACATGCTAACTTTATTATGTCATTTTAATCAGATCTAAGATATTTTTTAAACTGTTAAAATTGGATAATTTGCATATAATTGCACAGTTTTAGCTATACGTTTGTTTCAAAATCAGATTAAGTATAAGTTTGCATAAGCTATGAGTGGAATAAAAATATAATTGTAATTTCTTCAAGTTTCTTTCTTTTCTTTTCTTTTTTTTTCAGAAAAAAAAATGTTTGATGGCCTTTGCAAAACGCATGTTATAAAATCACGCTCTTACTTGATCAATGAATCAAACTATCTGCATGTTTTTCTCTTCGTTATATAAATGCAAATCTTTATCTGATGAAAGGGTAAACAGCCTTTCCTTGGCTGCAAACAAGCTTAAAATATCATTTACCGTTTCTACTGAATCAAGCATCAGAACTGGAGGCACCACTGCAGAATTTGCGACTGCAGTGCTGCATCTTGCATATCTGCAATTAGGTCGAATAAATGTCGAATCTTTTTATCCTGCCGACAGTACAGATTCCTTTCCATGAAAAAGAAAAGAAACTTTGCAATGGAAAAAGCTGACGCATTGTGAGCCCACTTGGCAATCTTTCTACGGAGCCGTATTGTTCCAATATTTTTTTTAACCTTCCTAGTGTTGATGAGTCAAATGAATGGAAAAGAACGAAAACAAAATCCCCACTTCCGTTGATTTGTTCGACCTTGCTTTATGAAAGTGTGATGTTGAATTCTGCTCTCCCCTCACTGAGGGCTGAAGTTCACTCCATTTATCTAAATTATTCCCTAATCCAACATCTGAGAGATCCATTGCTACAATTTCTCCTGTATTTGATTAGATTAAAAGCATTATTCCCAAACTTATAAGTATTGTATTGTCTACTAAACAATTTCGGTCGCCTTAAATTTTTTTGACTGCTTTTGATATGTATATATATGTATGGGCATATATTTTTCGTGAAAATGGAAGGAAGTCGCCACAATAATGAAGAGTCCTTCAATTTTTAAGTCCACTTTAATCCATCCCTGGAAGGCATAATTTTTTTATAAGAAGCGAGGACAAGGCACATCTACCACAGCGAGGCACAAGAAAGATAAAGGTCACAAGAGAAAGAAATTAATGATCCCTAGTCTTAAGTAACATGAGATATTGGTTGGAAAAATATTTTTCATAGTGTTAATATACTATTAAAATTTTAATAGGGATTTCTGACGCGTCAATTACAAATATTGAAAACACATGTCTTTTTTTTTAAAGAATATGATTAAAAGAATATGATATTATTATTATTTTTTAAAAAAAGAATATGCTTGATGAGTATTTTTCTATGTCTTCACACGGAGAGTGTGAAAGTGTCGCCTTTTAAGCGATTCAGCAATTTTACAAATCATCTCTTGAATTAATTAAGTAGAAAAAATGAAATGAGATCAGGAAATAAGAGAATATTTTAGAATGAAGGTACTATGAACTAAATTAAAACAAAACTTTTGAAAATAATTAGAATTGATATTAGATTTTAAAATATCATTACACACATGCACACGTGTATATAGCATAACATCAGTAATTTCTCATTTTATTATCAATAATATGGGAAAATAATAACTGCATAATTTTTTAGTGAAAAGTTAAAGGTTTTAAAAAATAAGATTTTAAATGTTCAATAATAATAAAAAGTACAAATTTTCACTTTAGAATCCTTGAATTTAGTACAATAATGCTGCGAGTGTAGTAAGGTTCGTCAATTTTTTTTGCATGAAAAATTTAAAAGTATTCATATTTTTCTGAAGGAATGGTTTTCCAGAAAACAATTTTCTCCTTTTTAGCCAATGAGTTTCATATATTACCCTAAATATTCCAAATGAAAATACAAATATGTTTTATATCTGATAAAGGCACTTATTTAGATGAACTGAATTGAAAATATTTTCTTACCTGCCATTTAGATCTAAAAATTGCGAAATAAGAAATACCAGATTTAATTGTGTTCTAATTTAAACCCTCGACGAATTTAGATGAATGCCTGAGCCAGAATATGAGTACCCATACAAAATTTTTCTAATTATTTTTCTCTCTGAGCTTGCCATTTGATTTCAATTTAAATAATCATCTACAGTGTATTAACTCATAGTACTCCAACATCATATCTAGGAAATAAATAAAATTCGCGAGTATTGGGGATCTGTTTTCAGTTTCTTTATTGAAACGTTCTTGGATCGTAAAAATAGAATTATCAGTTCAAAGAAATTGAAATTAACATGTTGATAAAATTATAAGTTTTTATCTCATGTCAAAATATATGTCTACTCTTTCACCAAATATATAATTTAAAATTTTCAATTTAAAATATCCATTTTAATTGTTAGTTATTATTATTTTTATATTACCTTATCTTTCAGCCTCAATTTTGTGTGGGGAGTAATTGGACCAACCCATTTTCTTTTTCCTTTTGCAAATTATTATTTTTCTTTTATGCAAATTTTAAAATTTTAGTTCTCCTCATTAACAAATCTTTACTAAATTCAATACATCATCTAACTATATCCTGGCTTATATGTAAAATGAATTTTGAAGAAAGTTGGCCATGTGAGTCGTTCAAAAATTTGTGATTTCAGAAATAACACATTTTTTTAGAACAAGCGGATGTATTTAATCTTTTGTTTAGCGGATGTTTAACGTTCTCACCAACGAATTGAAAAATCATTTATTGGATAGTTGAGAATGCAGTTTTATCCCCTTTTTTCATTCTATCTTTGAAGAACACTCATTCATATGAATTGTGCAATATTTCGAATGATAAAGTTTGCCTGTAATTTATAAGAGAACCTACAACCATTCATCTTTATATTTTGATAGACAATTTTCATCAGATGCCATGCATTAAAAGTTTGGGGAATGTTAAATAAATATTATATTCTTTTTTCTAATTCTACCCATGGAATCAAGTAAAAATAGTACGAAACATTTAATATGTGCTTCAACGAAATGACAAAATCGTCTACAGAAGTGAAATGGGCAGTAAAAAAATTGGATACCAAAAATTTCTATTTGCAGAGTTGAAAGAGACGCTTTTTCTAAGCATTCGCCAATGTTTCTGGTTAGGTTTTAATTACTTTATATTTTTATTCTTTTAACTTGATAAGGCGGGGTATTTCAGAATTGCATATATGCAAATTAAGAACTATATTCATTTCAGCAGTATTTTGCTATTTGAGTTCCTGACTCAAAACTGCAACTGATAGTGCAGACAGATGGAAGTGGAAGTTGTAGTTGTTTTGTTTCTGTGGATCTATTTTTGAGACGAGGTGCGAGGCTTTGGAGTTCGTCACCGGGATCCTTGGCAGCTTCCTCTTCTGTCCTATTTGGGAGTGCGTTAGGCTTATTCTCTAAATATTGCCTTCACTTTTTGCTTTTACTCCACTGAATAAACATCGCAGTTGCGGAAAAATTGGGGCTCTCTTTTTAGAATGATTTTAAAAAGTAGCAATGAAGAAGCGCGACGATTTATGTACCGATGCATCACGTATTTAGACGGGTAGAAGATGAGGTGTCTGAAAAGTGACACATGAAGAATGCTTTCTTTTTCCTGTTCGTTTTCAAAGCTAAATGATAATTATGGAACAGCTGGATGGGGAGGGGGCTTTAAGGTTCAACTACATGAAATTTTGTGTAATGATAAATCCACCATGCTCATTAATTTTGATGTATGGTTTAAGTGATAAAACATTTCATGCCACCAATATTATATATTTAAATTTAATTTTGTAATAAAAATTCACATGACACATTGTTTGAACTAATGACTTCGAATACTGATTTGACTTTCTTAAAAAAAAGAAAAATCATAATAGTTTCCAAAATAGATAGTAATATAGTTAATAATTAAATATAGTTCCTGTAATTTGCAGTGCTCCAATTTTGAAGTTTTCAATTAATTGATTATTAATTAATCAAATAAATGACAAAAGAAAGCTTTTCTGACTTCGAAGGTATTCGCTGTATTTTTAATGCCAGTCAAAACGGAAATATTTCTTTATAGAGGAGCTTAAATCGAAATTAATTGTTAAGAATTAAGCTTTTGATTTTCAGAAATGAGGACATTAGTTTTTATTTTTCAATACACTGAGCAAAAATTTGCTTGAAACCGAGTTCTGTGTCACCCGTGTTTTGAGAACAAGCATTGTTTTGCTGTTTAATAAAACTGAAGATCGTATGAGATATCATTTGGTTTCTCCAAGAAATCGAAGAAACTTTTATATATCAACGAATATCATTTATTTTCCTTTAAGTTGGTCACAAAAAAAAAAAGCTGTTTTTAATCTTATTAAGCAGTTTTCAATTGAGAAAGTTAAAAAAAAAAGAATTATATTTTTACGAACGAAAACGGATTATAATTTTGGCTAAAATACATAGTTGCACATATAGGCATTGCATTACACAAATTGCGGTTGCCGTGTGTAAAATATTAAGATTGACCATTTTTTAATTTTGCATACAATTTTAACTATGAAATTATCATAAGTTTCGTTGAGTCTGTTGAAATTTTTCATTTTTGTACTGTTCCTTTATTGAAAAAAAGGCTATAAATCATATTAAAATATAGCAGTGATGGAAATTTTGCCAATCATTTACAACATAAGGTATAATAATTACATATAAAAGCATATCCTGGTGCAAATTTGGAAATATGCTGATTGAGAAAGGAGAAAAACTCTAATATGTAGTTATTTATTTATTTATTTTGTTTTAAGATAATGTGGCAAAGTTTGTTAGGGTATCGAAATAATGATAAAATACGCACATTCATAAATAGATTCTTTTATGCGCCCAAAAATTTTCTAAACGCATTTAAGAGCGTATAATGCTAATAGATTTAAATTTCGTCAATTTTTGAAATGACAGTGATTATATTTTTCAAAAGTTGAAAGATTTTTTAAAACAAAATCTGCTATGAAATATAATTTCGAAAGAATAACCTCAGTAATAAAAAGTTGAATCCAATGAAAAAACTTAATTAACATGATAAAATCATTCAGGAATTTGTCTGTAAATAATCTGTAATAATGAATTTGTCTTGTGTGCCTTTAAAAAAATTATACGCTAATTATGCATTAGAGTGCATGAATTTTAAGTCAAAGAGAAATTCCATTTCATAACTTCTTAGTTAAATTGCACTTCTTAAAGTTTAGATTGAAAGATTAAATTGATATTCTAAAATATATAACCACAGGAGGTGGTATTCCATCAAGTTTTTTGGATTTGTAATCAATAAATAGACTTCTGTTATTAATCATAAGAATTATTGATTGATTACAGAAAATTATTTATTTCATTAAATATCCTAATTTTACTACAAAAACTCATGTCTTTTGCAGACAACTTCAGGGGCATCGACCCTTGAATGCCACTCCTCCAATATTCGAGAAGCCCCCGACGATTGGCCGGTTCATCGACGGAGGCAATGCTCACTTTGAATGCAAAGTCACAGGGAACCCTCCTCCAGAAGTTGTCTGGTCAAGAAGAGGAATGCCCATCAAGAATGATAACAGGTTTGTATTCTATGCGCTTTATTTTGAGAGGCTTAATGACATTATCAATTGAGGCCTATTATTAGAAGTTTCCCTCAAAGCATCTTTATTTTTAAAAATTAATTAATATTTCTGAAGAACAAAAATTGATACAAAATTCTCATTAATTTTTATAAATGTTAGGTTCAGCGAGGTATAAGAACAATTTTTACTTCTGGAAAACTACTTTGAAACTTATCAATTGCGTTCTTCTTTTCTGAGAGGAGAATATATAAAATTTTCTGAGAGCGAAAACAATTAATTTCTGGAAGTTCAAATAGTTAAACTGTCTTCTAATCACTAAAAAGGAATCCATTATTATTTTGATTGAATCTCTTTTTCTTGAGGCTTGCTTTTTTATTTTTTAAATTGTAGATCTTAATGATTTTGAATTGTTGATGAAAGTTAGTTTTAATCAATGTCATATCAGTACAGAAAAACAAAGTATTTTGAAGTCAGTTTTATAGGATGCTTTTTATGATTATTTATTTATTATATTTTCTTCTAAATCGTAGTATAAAGATATTTATTTTGTTTATTGTTAATCTGAGTATTACTTTGGTTTTTCCTTTACTTTTTGCAGACGAAATGTAACATATAACCCAACCACAGGGATGTGTATTTTTGATATTAAAGGACTCACTGCCGATGATGATGGAGAATATACTTGCACAGCAGTTAACTGTGCTGGTGAAGCATCTCTTACTGTTGCCATTAACAGAGATATAAAAGGTACGCAGTATTGATAATTTAGCAAGAATTATCCAGATTTACTAGCCACAATTTGTACTTTACGAACGACAATAGAAATAGCATATTAGCTTATCAATTTGCTATTAAATATTTGTCTTCTAATTTTTTTTAATTTCAAAAATATATTAAGTTCAAACATCATCATATCCATTCTCTTCATCTTATAAATAATAACCAAAGTAATTTTTTTCATTCAGGAAAACTTGTGTCACAAGACACTTTCCGACAAGTTCAGGCACCTATGACGCACATACAAAGTACACAAATAGGCCAACAAGTGAGTGGTACTTATGTCCAATCTTATGTACAGCAACAACACATCGACGGTGTGTACCAGAGGACCACTTCAGCTGATTATGATATCGACCCTAGCTGTCCCATGTATTACAGTGGTACAGAAGTAAGATTTTAAAGTTTAAGCATCCCAAACTTTAAATGTATATAAATTTTGGGACTAAAAGAAAGTCATAATTAATATTTGTATATTATTTCAATATTTTTTATTGTAAAATGAACTTCTATTCTTGTATTATAAGTTAAAAATGGAAAAGATTAGCCATTTATAGAATGGCAGTTATTATTTTATTCACTCTTTTAATCGTAATAGACTATTTATGTTAAAAATATTTAAAACCTTCTATTCGTTTGAATTTTTTTTGATGGAATAAAAATAATAAAAAATAAAACGAGAGAAAAGGCTGCATTTCTTTTTTAAAATTCTATTATCACTGTTCAATGAGCACATTTTGCTGTCATTAGAATATTTTTGTAATTTGACGACTCTCATATTTTGGTCGTTTTCTATTCCAGAGTTTCCGGGTTGACACATTTGAATACCGGTTGCTTCGTGAAGTCGAATTTCGAGAATCTTTGTTCAGAAAACTACCAGGTGAAGACGTTACAGCTGAAAAACCTCAACCACTAGACAAAGCACAACCTCCCAGTGCTCCACAAATCATAGCCAGACCTCGCAACAGTAAACTATTGGAAGGTTCCGAAGCTACATTCCAAGCCAAGATATCTGGAAATCCTAAGCCTAAAGTAAGACTCTCCTGTGTTTCTTTTACAAAATAAAAGATTAAGCTGAGCATAATTGGCGAATGTTACACCCTTAAATCCTAATTGTATAAATTTAAAAAAAAAATGTATTTGTTGAATTAACTGAAATTTATTAAAATTACATTCATATGTGCTTCTGCTAAGATTGCTTAATAACTTTGATGTGCATCCTAATAGATCATTATTGTATTTTAAATCTCCCGATTTTTTTAAACATGAAGAACATTTTATTCGAAATAGTAATCATGAACACATTTTTTCTTTCAGATTACTTGGTTTAAGAATGGTCAGAGGATCATTGCCTCTCAACGTTTTAAGATGACATACACGGACGATGTGGCTACTCTTCACATTCACATGGCATTACCTGAAGATGCAGGTTACTATACATTGCTGGCCGAAAACACGAATGGACGAATTGCTTGCTCTGCCCATCTAGTCATTGAAGGTGTGGGCACTCCAACAAGTTTTCAGCAGCAACTTCAAACACAGAGGAGGTAAAATATCGTGATTCCCATATTTGCAAGATTATTATATTTTTTTATATATTTTGAATTTTTTTGTCAGATTCTTTTATTTTGCACAATAAAATTAAATTATCTTCATTATTAAAAAAATATTATTGAATACATAAAATTTTCAGATTTAATTTCTTTTATTTCTTTATGTTTTTTATGCAATTTTTTTTTCTGATTGTCGCATGCAGTTTTTGTAATTTATTCCGCCTATGCTTTTTCTTATCACCAGTAAAAAGTGATTTGTTGAATACTGAATAAAATAAGAGCATGACTATTTAAAGTTGGAATCATGAACTCAAGGGAAAATTATAAATAATGATCGATGATTAAACAAGTTAAAAAAACAGTAAAACAATCTATTTATTACTTGCAAAATTTAAATTGTCAAGAAATAATATTTTCAAAATAAGGTTTTAAATGTGAAATTAAAATTGTATAATTCATTAATGAAATGCCTGATAAGTAAGTTGAAATTAAATTTTAGAATGGTAATTTTCATTTTTTATGATTATGTATTGAAAAATGTTTTTTTAAGTGTGCTTCTAATGCTTTTTGGCATAGAGCTGTCTAGTTAGGATTCTGCTTTGCTCTTTATTTTTTTGCTTTAAAATAACATAAATGAAATGATGACTTTTCTCGTGGATTTAAAAAAATATTAACTATCATTAAGAAGTTAGGAGCGCTTTTTAGTTTGTATGTATATTTTTTTAGTAACAGGGTTTAGAATTTTTTTTTATGGAGTTATTTATTAAAATCTAGTCACTCGTCATGTAGTAGAATAAAAAATGCACATTTGAGAATTCATCATTTATTTGCTTGCTTTTTTTGCTTATATATATTTAGAATAGTTTTTAATTTGAACTTTCTTTCTTTCTTTTTGCCTCTGCCTTTTATCTTTTTTAATTCGCAGTTATGCCCCTGTAACACCTTCCTCACCCTTACCAAAAAGTACTCAATTCGGCTTTCAATCTGAACAACAACAACAACTAACATATTCGAAGAAAGTGTCGCAAACCCACATTCAATCCCAACAAATGGTGTCCACTACTAACCTCTATTCACAACAGCAACAACTGCAGCTGCAACAGCAGCAGCAGCAACAACAACAACAACAAGTATATCAGCAACAACAACAGTTATACCAGCAACAGCAGCAGCAATATGCCACTAATAATATTAACCAAACACAATTCATAACATCTCAACCCACTTCCTTTACCCTCAGTGATGGTGCTGCTACCACTACTACCACCGCTGTGAGGACAGTCCAAGAGAATGATGTGGACATAAGCTCAACAGGTGCCAGCCGAGCCCTAAAGCCCAACTTTGTCAAAGTTCCAGGTGATCGGGAAGTTACTGAAGGCAAAATGGTCAGATTTGATCTCAGAGTGAGCGGCCGGCCTTTCCCTGATGTTAGTTGGTATCTCAATGGCAAACAAGTTATTGATGATGCCACTCACAAACTTTTAGTAAACGAAGGTGGTGTTCATGCCCTCATGATAACAACAACAAGCCGAACAGATGCTGGTACATACACTTGCGTAGCCAAGAATAAAAGTGGAGAAGTTTCTTTCAATGTCAACTTACATGTGATAGGTAAACTATTAAAGAATTTTAAGCAATGGTTTAAAAATATATATAGTGTAGTTTTGAAAGTAGTTATTGCATTAATATGTTATTTGTTCAAACATTTATATTTCATTATTTATTACACAGTTTTTAATTACACATTTGTTGGCATTTTGATGCAATATGTAATCTAAAAAATATATAATTTAATTTAAAAATAATGTATTTCCTGACAATATATTTATTTTTCCTTTTCTACATTGTTATGACTATCAGTACTACACTTTTTCTTAAATTGAAGATGTTATTGTACTTTCTTTTAATTACTTTGTATTTTTTAAGTTTTAAAACATGTATATTTTTAACGCTTTCACTTAATTAACTTTTAGATTACAAACAAATTTTCTTGTTATTTTTTAATTATTTCTTTTGTAAATGATATTTATCAGATTTAGTTTTCGTTTTAGAAATATTTAAATACTATGTTAAAAGTTGCTATTTTAGTAACATGCATAAAAAAGTAAATTAACATTTTACTAAAAATTTAGATAAAGATTTGCTGAGAAAGATAAATCATAAGATTTTATTTTATGCGAACAATCTAATTAGAACAATAACTTATTTTGAAATTAATTATTTAAAAAATTCTTTTTATTTAACTGGAATTTTATTGGTAGTGAATATTTTCTAACATGACAAATTTTTGAACCAAATCCAAGTGATTAAATAACTTTTTGTTATGAAATAATATTTATTATATTTTAAATCAATGATATGCGAACATGTCTCTTCAAACTCAATTGTCTTATAATTTTTATTAGACATTTATGTTTATATTTTTTAAAATGCAAATTTTAAATTTGAAAGAGCACTTGATAGAGTTTTATAATATTAATAGAGTATGAGTTAATGTATTCGATTAAAAACATTTTCAGAAAAAGAACAAATAGTGGCACCAAAATTTGTCGAACGTTTCCAAAGCCAGCATGTTCGAGAGGGAGAACCTGTGACATTGCATTGCAGAGCAATCGGCACTCCGATCCCAAATATCACTTGGCAAAAAGATGGAGTACAGTTGCAAACCCAACCTCCTAATGTTATTATCGGTTAGTGATTAAAATAAACTTTATCACTGTTATGTATTTCTTATTCTTTTATTATGTAACTTCATAACTAATAACCTCTACATTTTTAATTCTTAAATATTTATCTGTGTGTTCATTTATGCAAAGTAGCTCTTAAAAAGTTGTAGAGATTGGAGATCGCGAGGATCGAATTCGCAACCTTTCGGTTGGTTGCCAGATCACATGGCCACAAGAATCATTCGATCTTGAGGATGTTATCTGGCTTATAAAGCTTTTACTACAATACTCCCCTCCCCTCTAGTGAGTGGTGAGACGAACGATATTTTGTTGCTGTTTAGTGGTGATCTTATTGGTTGTTGAATTTTTTTAATACGCCCTACCCATTTTTTTTTGTTGGTGGTGGCTGATAATTTATTTGCTACATTTTCATTAATTTTATTGGCTGATTGTTTAATGCCATTTTTTTATTTGCTGATTATTTATCAGTCTTTTTTTATTGGCTGATTATTCATCAGCTACATTTTTATTAATTTTATTGACTGATTATTTATCACAATTTTTTTACTGGTTATTTATCAGTTTTTTTTATGTTAGAGACTGGAGCTCGCAAACTTTGGGTTAGTAGCCAGATAACATGACCACAAGACAAAAGTAATCACCCAAACTTGAGGAGGTTATCTGTATTATAAAGATTCCACTACAGGGTCTTAAATACTTTTTTTTATTCCGTCATTGACTTTTTTCTTATTAATATCTCGTTGAGTGTGATCATTGAGTGCTTTTAAATATTTTTTAAATAATTTATTTAAAAATTGTTTTTTTTTTAACTTTACTTGAATGAAATTGTAACTCTTGAAATTATTATACTATAGAAACCAACGAGGGAGCTTCAACGATTTATTTCAATAAAGTGTCTATGTTGGATTCAGCTTGGTATCAATGCACTGCTCAAAATCAAGCTGGTAGTACTGCTACTCGTGCTCGTCTTTATGTTGAAAGTACGTACAATTTTTGCTCTCAAAATCAGTCGAAGATGTTTGGCTAATTCATAAGCAAACTTTTTAATTTTGTTCGAGAAGTTTCATAAGTGATTTTTTATAAATTTTTGTTGCAGGCGAAAGTGCTCCAGCTCCAGAACCATGGCGACTTCATTTACCAAGACCCCAAAAAGTTATTTGTCCAGAGTAAGATATCCTGAATTTTTGTCTAGAATTTTTTTTATCTCAAAATTTATATTTAATGACATATTTTTAAATGAAGCCTTGAACAAATTATTCACTTTTACCAAGATTTTTTAACTGTGTTAAAAAATTTATAAAAAATAGTAACTTCGTCTAAATTTTAATATTATTAGAAAGAGTGTATAAGATTTTAAGTTTTATGCTGTATTATCTATGTATAAGTTGAGATATGTATTTAATTATAATTAATGTTCATCTATTTTAATAAATACGTTAATTTGAGTGATGATAAATTTAAACACTTTGGGTCCCTCTGTCAACAAATTGATCAGCTGATTTCAAAACATGTTTATCTTTATCAACGTATTGATTATTTATTTTAGGTTAATTTCTTATTTTAAGAAATTTGCTAAAATGTACACATTTCACGACATTACATTTATACACATTATTATTTAAACAGACTCTCGTGTAAGTAGTGACTGTAGTAACCAAGTAAAGGCAATTAAATTGATAAAACATAACCAGCTATACTTGGTGACAATTAATATAATTTGCGAAAAATGTATTTCTTTGACTCTTTGGTAAATAGCATTTTTTTGACTCTGAGGTAAATAGCATTTTTTTAAATCAACGTAACAAAGATTAATATTTTAAAATGCTAATATCTCAATTCTCGGTAAAGAATTTCCACTGATAGAATAAAATAGCCATAATTTTTTTTCGTTTCTGTTATTTAGTTATCTTCCTCAAACAATCATGTTAGTTATCTTCCTCATTAACAACCATGTAACGATGGTAGACTCTAAGAAAAATTTAGCACTGAAAATTTGACAAGTTTTTGTTTTGCAGAGGCTCTCCGCCTCGTGAAGTAGTGTGGTTGAAGCCAGTGGAAAGGGCAGCTCCGAGAGCCAGAGCTCCTGAAGAAGAGAGGCCACCTCAGAAACCTGCCTTCACCACACACATCCGGGACTTGACTCTCCAGGAAGGAGACCGGGCTCACTTTGACGCCAGGCTCATACCCATTGGTGACCCCACAATGGTTATTGAGTGGTACGTGAATGGGAAGCCAGTCGAAGCAAGTGAGTATCTCGGATACTTGACAGATTTAAATGGTGAACTGTTAATTACGAGCGTTTGTAATAAATATTTGTTGCGGTAGTGTTTTTCTTATTTCAGAGCTGTGGAATTTCCTTATTTTCATTTCCGGTTTAAATATAGTGCTTTAAATTTCATTTGAACAGTAAAAGAAAAAAATCATTAAAATATTATGCTAAAAATTCAATCTATTTACACAGGTTGAAATATAATTACTAATTCTTTAATAATATTTCATGTAATTAGTATTTTTTACGTATGAATTTTGCGATTCTGATGAAACTGAAACCATAAATCAGAAGAATAATTTTAAAATTTTAGATTATTATAAAAGAAATAGCTGTGTATATGACTTAAATTTTCATTATTTATATGCTGGCGAGTATTTCTTTTTTTATTTTTCTATTACGACTAATATTACGATATAGAAATTTTTCCCTTCATTTTTATTATAGGTTGTCATAACTTAGCTCAAAAATTGTTCTTTCCCCTTTTAAGGTTCTCGGGTGATGACAACTTACAATTTCGGATATGTGGCCCTTACCCTTCTTCATGTTTATGCCGAAGATTCTGGTGTTTACATGTGCAGAGCTGTTAATGAGGCTGGAGAAGCTACTACCACAGCTACTCTGCGATGTGTTCGTAAGTACAACGCTCTCTTGTGGCACATAATTTTCAATATTTAAGCCATTTTTTTTCTAACAATTTTATTCCAATTTTTTAATTTTCAAGTTAAAACTTCTATGTTAATAGTTTGAATTAATTTTTTTTGTTGCATACTCTAAAAAAACTTCCTTTGATTGTTGACAAATCAACACACTCTTTTTATTTTATTTTGTTCTTTGTAATCAGGATCGAGAATTTTTTGGTAGTTAATTATGTGTTTTGGATTAGATAAAACAGCGACTCTAATATATCTGATAATTTGTTAGTTATTAAGTTAAAATAAATGAAATTATGCTTTACAGCACGAGCAAAAATTGAGCGGGCCCCGCAACATCCTGAAAGCATGGACGCTATCAGACATCTTGAAGATTATGAAAAATATCAGCGTCAAGAATCCATCGAGGAAATCGTTTCACAAATTCCTGTTTTTGTGAGACCTCTTCACTCTTTGGAAAACATTACGGAAGGTGGTTTTGCTCATTTTGAAGGTCAAATTACGCCAGTAAGCGATCCTACTATGAAGATAGAATGGTTGTTCAATGGAAAACAGCTAACTGCAGGTAAATCTAGATTGACTTCTTTATAATTTTTTATTATTTCATTTCGAAATAAATATGTAATAATGTTCCCATTTAAATTGATCTGAAATTCTTATTCTTAAATGCATCAAGAAAATAAATTATATTTATTTTCTGGTTTGTGACTTATTTTATTTATCGTATTTAGGAACTCGTATTAGTACTACCTTCAGCTTTGGTTACGTCGCTCTGAATATATCTAATGTCAGAGCAGAGGACTCGGGAGTATACATGTGCAAAGCTACTAATCAAAAGGGCGAAGCAATATCAACTGCAACTCTGAAAGTGAAAGGTAGGTAATACGGCAATCTAAAGGATTTTTATACCTTTTCAAATGTCTATTTCGTTGACTGGTTGCAATTTAATAGAATGTATTTAGTATTAGATGCAAATTTTCATAGATATACTCATTTTCATTTGTTGATATGTTTAGTTTTCAGTTTTTAAAGAAGAACAAGAATTTAACGTTAGAAATTAAGAGCATTTTATATTGACTATTAAATGCCGTTTTATAATTTTTTTATTATTATCTGTCATATATTCCCTATTCAAGTATTTATTAATATTTAGCTTTATTTTACTCTCTATTGTTAATATATTTAATATTATTTCGCATTGTATGGAAAATATAAATAAAGTGACTGTAATATTGTATATTCAAGTCTACACTTTCTGGAAGTAACTTTTTATTTAACTATGAACGTCTTACATTTAAAACCATTTATGAAATTCCCTCATTTTCTGTATATTAATTTTATTTTCAATGTAGTTTCAATGTTCATAATTTTGCTGTGGAAAATTTTACTTAGAATAACTCACATTTTGATTATGAGAAAAATTTGATAATGTCAATCAAAAAAAAAAAAAAATGTGAATTTCAGGGAAAAAAATAATATTTCAAAGTTAATTTTTAGATATCTAGATAATTAGATAGATCTTTTAATTTACCATCCAATAAGTATTGTTTTCTATATCAAAATTTTCTTTATTTGCAGTGACCGAACAAGTGACCGGAAGTTTAGGTATTCCTGAACAAGAAAGCTATATCCAAAAAACTCAGGAGCTCGAAGCGTACCAAATGCTTCAGCGCCAAACATTTGTTGAAGTGGATGAGACAGTAAAACAAAAGCCTTACTTCAAAACTCAGCTCATACAGAAATTAGAACTGAATGAAGGCAAGACAGCTCATTTTGAAGCTCGACTCGAACCTTCAGGCGATTCAACAATGCGAGTTGAATGGCTGAAAGATGGAAGACCTGTAGAAGCAAGTAAGAAGCGATTTTTAAACCTAATTTATTACAAATTTAATTACAATTTCCTCATTTAATGATGTCAGTTTAGCTCAAATATTAGTTTTATTTAAGTTCTATTATTTTTCTTATGCATGATTGAATGTTCCCTTAACAAAGTATTTTCAAGCAAAAAGGGTGAGAGACATGAATTTATACTTTGATAAATACTATTAAAAGGCTGTTTAAATGGCCTTTCTTCAATTATGTCATGGCATAAATCATCTAATGGAATTGTATTTCATGACATTATATGACTACTATAATTGAAACTACTATGTCTTTTCATTATAAAGGGTGCGCCAGAGGAACTTACTTATTTGAAAAAAGTCTCGAACTGTGAGTTGAATAGGTAGAGGGGTGATAAGTGGTGCTACTGAAGGGGAAAGCTCAAAAAATTGTTTCTCCCTCTAGTCAGTTGCCATCATGCTCTGGTCTAAAGAACAGTGGAACTTCGCCGTCGAGATCTTCTTTTTTAACGGTCGTTCACTTCTGCGCTCGCTTTGAAATTCCTCCTCACAGACCCATTCCTGGTCGTAATTCGAATGTCGCGGGTTAACTCATTTCGAGAGTGTGGAAGTGCTGCTAAACACAGAAACTGACATTAACGGACCACCAGAATTATGTAAAATGTCGAAATAGTGAGACAGTCAGTTCTGCGTTCTCTCCGGCGTTCGGCTCGCAAACACGCAGCTGCTCTGAGAATTTCTTACACCACTGTTCGACGAATTCTCCATCAAGGCCTTCAATTTCGTCCCTATAAATTGGCTATTGTGCAAGAATTAACTGAACGCGATTTTATTGCCCGTCAAAATGCATGTGAAATGCTGCTTAACAACCTGCCTGAAGACACGGTCGTTTTTTTCAGTGACGAGGCTCACTTTGAAATCCCTGGTTTATGTCGATCGACCACGGACAATAGCTCACCTCAAGAACAACATTCGCGACGCCATTGCCAACATACATATTGCTATGCTACAAATAGTGTACACGAACTTCAAAAATTGTCTTAATCAGTGTATGCGCAATAGGGGTCAGCATTAAACGGAGTCATTTTCAAAACCATATGAAAAAAAAATTGGGATATTGTATTCTCAAATAAAAAAAGAATTAAAACAATAACTGAAGTGTTGTAGTTTTTATTGAACCTTTCAAATAAGTAAATTTCTCTGGCGCACTCTGTATATTGTCTTTCGAAGTACATTCACTTTCTTATACCTAAATCAAAATAACCAACCAAATTCTTTCTTAATTTTACAAAAAGTGCAGGAAAATCTTGAGATTAAATGTTTTATGGAACAATGAAAATTATATGATTTTTGTTGCAATTGTGAAAATTATGCAAAAAATAAAAAACAACTGTATTTGAAAAATTATAACAATTGATGAAAAAAGTTATACGATAACGTATAAAAGATAAGTTTTTGAATCTAAAATGGTGTAGAAATATTTTTTTGCAATTATGTTTTCGGAAATTATTCCAAAAAATTCAAAATCTCACTTCATTTTTTGTTAAATGAATTCTAATAAAAAAAATCTGGAAGATTCTATTGTATAAATCCGTTTTAACGTCGTAATTTATTTTATAGGTTCCAGAATTACAACTTTCTTCAACTTCGGATATGTGTCACTCACTATTCGAGGTGTGGATACTAGAGACACGGGAACTTATACTTGTGTTGCAACCAATACCATGGGAACTGCACAAACATCTTCGAGTTTACTTTGTATAAGTGAGTACAATGTTACATATCTATGATGAGCATAACCTCTGATATAACTATAAGAATTTTTCTTCATAATTTATGAAGCTAATTGTGTCTGGACCACTTATTATCACCACTTATCAAATGTAGAAATTTTAAATGAAAATTTTAAATATTTAATGAAAGAAATTAAAGGAAATTAAAAAAATGGAGGAAATTTAAAAACCGAATTTGATTTTCTTTCTAAAAGAAAATTAAATTCGTTTTTTAGCAATCATATGCATTTGCCATAGTTTTTTTTCTGTACTGTCTAAACATATATTTATCTAAATCATAGGTGATACCTCTAAAATAGATAGTTCTTAAATTAGTTTTAAAAACAGTGTTAAAATCGAGTATAATGTGCTATAATTAAATGAAATATGATTAAATATAATAATATTGAATACTATTTGCATTCCAAATACAATTTATGATTGCATGTTTTAAAAGGAAGGAAATATGTATCTTTTATTGATATATTAAGATAATATATTAAGATATATATAGTTATTTTAATTCCTTTTCAAATAATTCCAAAACTGATTTTGTAAATAAGGACTCAGAAATTTTTTTTATAAATATATAACCAAAACATTTATGTCCATTAAAATTAATGTTTTTTTCCAGGCAAAAAGAGTATTCTTGTAGAATCTCAGCATCCTGAAGGTCTCGAAAAAATTCAACATCTTGAAGATTATTCTCACTATAAGAGAGATGAAAGAGAAGATATCATTTGCACTCAGAAACCCACTTTCACTTCAGAACTTGTTGGAAAGAATCAACTTGTTGAGGGACAGAGCTCTCATTTTGAAACCAGACTGGAACCCATGGGAGATCCTACTATGACTGTCGAGTGGTACTTCAACGGACGCCCACTTACAACTGGTGGGTGCTCATTCACAATTATACGAAAGTTTTTGTGGTCGATATATTTGTATTTTATAATGTGTCAATGAAAATCTTAACCATTGTTATTTTTAGGTCATAGATTCAAAACATATTTTGATTTTGGATATGTTGCCTTGGATATTTTATATGTATTCCCCGAGGATACAGGAACCTTTACTGTTGTAGCCAAAAATGCTTTAGGACAAGCACAGTTAAGCAAACAAATACAAGTGCAAGGTAATTTCAATTTTTCTTTAGTCCATCTATTTTATAAAGATTTTTAAAAAATTTTAATAGGATATGTGACTATCAACATTCCACAATTGTTTTTGCCTTTTACTATTTACATCTTTAAAAATTATGGCAAAAAATTGACTTAAAACCATGTTGTATATGTTATTTAATATTTGCTGTGCTTTTATAATACTTTATAATTTTTGCTTTGGAATCTGATTTCTGTAGTATTTTGCAGCATCTAACTGTGACATTAATGAATAAAAATGCTGTAATATGTTTTCATAATATCATTTTCAGATTGCAATGTATTCTACATTTTTTTTAAAAAAATTATTATTATAAGCGTAATCGTTCGATTTTAAATTAAATAATATTTATTTCATTTAAATTTTATGGATTTGTCAGATTTCTTAAGATGTTTTGTTTTAATGAATTACAGCTAAAAGCTCTGTCGATACATCGACCATTCACGAAATTGATGAAAAAATTAGCTATCTGGAAAGACCAGCTCACGTGGACCAAGATCGCTTCATTGAGGAAATTTCTAAAAGCAAGCCATTCTTCCCCATACCTCTGCACAGCCCTAAGCCACTCAGAGAAGGAGAGCGGGTGCATTTGGAATGCCGCGTTGAACCTGTTGGGGATCCTACTTTGAAGATCGAATGGTTTTTCAATGGAAGAGCGTTACCTACAGGTAGTTCAGTTTGTTTGATAAATTCATGAATTTCATTTTCATTTGCAATATGTAAAGATAAATGAAAATATGAATATATATATATATTTGTGTAATAATTGTTGTTTTTCTGAAATCTATCGAGACTGTAAGCAATTTAATTTTTGATGGATAAATAAAATTTTGTTTTTCTGGATTTATTTATAAAAATTAGTAAATTATTTGATTTAGCAAATAAAGAAACCATTAATTAATGTTTTTGATGTAATTCTCAATGTAAAAATTTCACATTGAATATTATATCATATCCAAATAGCACAGTTTTGTAAATAGTTTACTGTTCATCAAATCTTCGAAATATTTTTCTGGTAGACCTTTTTTTGTGTTACTTTTTAAAGAAAGGCACAATCTGTACAAGATATAGAACTGCTTATCTTTTAGAGTTAAAAAAATATGGGAGTTTTATTTTAGGATATAAATTCGAAACATTTCATAAAACAATATTTTCTTTTTTGTATAAACGTATCCAAAATAAATTTCAATTAAATATATTAAAATCGATAGCAACTATAAAATTTTCAGTACTCATTATTAAATCTATAGATTTATACCAAAAGAAATGTTTCTTTATTTCACAATTTTATAATGTGCTCACTGCTATGTGTTCTATAAGCATTATATTGCAACGTTCTTTTTTAACCTATAATTTTATTATTCAAGATGATAATTAGGTTTTAATTTTTAAAAACATACGCAATATTTCTCTTAAATTGGTAAATTTTTGTATGAATTGCTTGTAAGAGAATTTACATGCATTTTAATTATATATATATATGGCTATTTGCATTTATTTCAGGTTCTCGTTTCCGGACAAAGCATGAATTTGGTCTTATTATTTTGGACATAACCACTGCTTATCCTGAGGATACTGGTGAATATACAGTGAGAGCTACAAACCACCTTGGATCTTCACACACAAGTGCATGCATTACAGTCATTGGTAAGATGAAGTAGATGTTATTTTTAATCAAAGGTTAATAGTAAAAAAACGTGTGCATGTATTACATGTTTTTATTTTGTAAATAGGCTTAATATGACTTTCAGACACTTTTTCTAATTATAAATCAAGATGTTTCGAGTCAGTAGTGAAAAAAATAAACGTAGAAATTATAGAGAAAAGGAAGATGTTAATAGGAAGAAAAGAATTAATTGCATTTTTTCTCTTGTATAGGCAAAAGTGGTGTTGTTACTGAGACTCAACACCCTGAAGGTCTGGAAAAAATACAACATTTGGAAGACTCAAGTCGCTATAAGAGAGACCAGTTTGAAGAAACCATTATCACGCAAGTTCCCACTTTCACAAAACCCCTGCACAATATTGAAACGATTGAGGGCACCAACATCCACTTGGAGTGTCGTCTTTCTCCTGTAGGCGATCCTACCATGAAAATTGAGTGGCTAGTCAATGGTGCACCCCTCAAAGTTGGTGAGTAAATCTTTTTTCAAACCTTGTTTTTCTATACCTGCGTTTATTCTTTACAACAAGAATGGTATAATCAAAGCAGAAAGACAAAGTGGATTTTTTTTAAAATGTCATAATAAAATTTGAGTGATGCTATAGTGATGCTCTATTAACTATATTATCTACATTACCATTATTATTTGAGGAAATATAAAAATGAATGCTCTTTTTCAATAATAAATTTATCAAGGCATTGCGATTTTGTCATCAGTATTTTGGGTATTTATTAACACAAATGTGGAAATGGTAATGAAATCCTTCATATTGTAGTTTTAGCTTCATTTATTAAGATAAAATCAACTAAACGAGTTTTGTATTATCTCTTTATATTGGCAAATTATTCATACACTTGATCATATATATATATATATTATCAATAAAATTGAATCATATCACTTACAACTTTAAAAGGTTTTGTTTGTACTAGAAAGCTGGACTTTTTCTGTATTATATATTCATTTCATTTTTTAAAGTGTACTTATTCAAGTGTTTCTTGTAATTATCTAATAGGACATCGATTCCGACCCGCATTCGAATTCGACTATGTCGCTTTAGACATATTAAGTGTGTACCCAGAAGACAGTGGCGTTTACACTTGCAAAGCTATTAGCAGTCTTGGACAAGCTGTGACTTCATGTACTGTAAAATGTATTGGTGAGTAATTGCATCTAAAATAAAGACCGATATAACATAAGAATTAATGTTAAGTTCGAACGAATATAATTTCTAGTTATTTATATGTAATCATAATATTCTTTCTCTGAAAACATGCTTTAAAAAATGGAAAAAATTGCTTTATTATTAAGAAATGTCAACCTTTTTTAGAAATAAATAAAATGTATTTAAATATTAAACTAAAATAATTTTCAGATGAAATTTTCGATATCACTTTTAATTTTTAATTCACTTATATTCAATGATTCTATATTAATTTGTTATGAAGCGATTTTATATCTTCTATACATGATACTTAACTTAAAAAAAAAATTCAGTTATTTAATATTTATTATTTATATTAAAATAATGTTTTATTGGTTAAAGTAAAATTAGTGTTATTTAAGGTATTTAAGGTCGTAAGATCCATATTCTATGTGAATTATTCAATCATAGTATCATTCAATGGCACTTTCTAGCAAAATATCCTATTTTGAAGAGCGATTAATATTAGTTATATTAATTACTTGAACCTTCAATTTTTAAATTCGTATTTATTAATTGCATCTGCATCTGCTAAATGTTTTTTTTTTGTTTGTTCAATTTTATTACATTCCTTTAAATTTATTAGGATTTGGAACATTCTGTGACACTGAAATATTCTGTGATTAGACATTTACAAATTCTGGAAATGATTAGCAGTTTTCTTTGAAACAATGAAACATAATTATAGCAAGGATTAAATTTTCTGTGACAGTTGTGACAGTTTATGATTCGGCTTTTTCAGGTCGAAGCGAAATTATATTGGAATCACAGCATCCAGAAGGACTGCAACAAATTCAGTATTTAGAAGATCAAAGTCGTCACCACAAAGAAACGTGGATTGAAGAAGTCGTTAAAATTCCACCAAAATTCTTGACTAAACTAAATAACTTGACTCTAAATGAAGGCCAGCTTGCACATTTTGAATGCAGGCTAGAGCCTGTAAATGATTCTTCTTTAAGAGTGGAATGGTTTAGGAATGGAAAATCTTTACCTGTTGGTAAGTGATATCTTCTTGTTTTAATTTCTCTCTTCATTGCTTTAAAGCTTTCGTAATATGCAATTTTTACATTTTAAATTTTTTAATCCTTTCATCTTTAAGAGTTTCATTGTTTTTATTTCATAAATATGCATGTCTTTTAATTTTCTTTATTGTGCAGCCTATGCATTATTTCATGTGATTTTTCTCTTATATGTGTTAATAAAATTATTGTCATTTAAATGAAAGAAGTTATGTAATTTTTTAAAAACAGTTCATTTTTCTTTTTATATTTCTAATGCATTTTTGAAACGTTTCCATTGGGAAACTGAAAATAATGATTAATAATGCAATTAGGGAATGTTCTTTTCTTGCCTATTTTGGTTCTGGAGATAAATTATTTCATGATAATACATTTGCTGTTATTGAAGGCAAAATGCCGACATATCATTTCATTTTTTCTGGATATTAATTTTTTTTAATTCAAAGACGTTTTATGTATTGAAACACTAAGAAATTAAATTCTCAGATATTGAGTTTGCTTAATATTTTCTTTTTAGGTCATCGTTATCGTCCATTCCACGATTTTGGATATGTGGCCTTGAACATTTTATCTGTGGTGCCTGAAGACTCTGGAACTTATACTTGCAGAGCAGTTAATACAATGGGATCAGCCGAAATTCAGGCAACCTTGACTTGTTCAGGTAATAGAAATTTACCACAAAACCTATCTTTTTAAATCTGTTTTTTAATTAATTAGATAAAATCATACTTTCAAAGTTGAATAAAACAATTGTTTTTATATTTTAGGAAAATCTGCTATCATGTCAGAAACCCAACATCCAGAAGGGTTGCAAAAGATCCAAATGCTGGAAGATTATTCAAGGTATGGATTTTTTTTTAGTTTCTTTACTCAAAATTTTGTACTGTGATCAATAAACTATTATTAAAAGATATAATATGTTCACAATAATGCATGAAGTATAATTTTTATATCATAAAAGGTTTTTTTTTTAAATACCATTTATTTAACAATTAGAAGATGTTTTACTTGGTATAAAGTCTACTAAAACTCATGAATCATATTTATTGATTAATAGATTCATCTATAATTAATAACATTTTTTATTGAACTTTTCTTTATTGTGAAATAAAGTGTGTAGTCATTAATACATTAAGCATACTTCACTTATATTTTAAATTGTATTAGTGCTACTTTTACAGCTATTTAAAAAAAATTATTATTATTTTCATATTGTTTATAAAAGTTGTTTCCTATCTGAAGTAAAAAAAAAATATTTATCCTGATTACTTTTGTATGTCTGAGTAAAGATCAAATAAGTTGTATTAAAAAAATGAATTATGATCTTTTATGCATATTATTTCACGAATGGTTATTATTTTAACTTAAGAATGTTCTTTCAAAGTAATTGTTATTTTATTTGTAGTGTTAAATTGGCTGTACATAGTTTAATTATTTATAAAATTACTGGAATTTTTTAGATATAATCGTGAAGTATTCCAAGAAGAATTGACTAGTCAAGCACCAATATTTACCAAGGCTCCACAAAATGTTGAGATCAAAGAAGGCCAAAGAGTTCATTTTGAATGTCGCCTTATCCCAGTTGGTGATCCAAAACTCAAGGTTGAGTGGTATCACAATGGAAGACCTGTTAAACAAGGTTTGTATCTTATTTCTTCAAAATTCATGTTTTTAATGCATCAATTCTTAAAATGTGAATATTCTTCTTAAAATATAATTCTGAAAGAATCCGTCTTATTATTATTTCATAAGGCACATAGGCATTTTGCATTTTTTTTAAATACCTGTTTGCAGCTAAGAGAAATTCATCAATAAAAGTATTGACAATTCCATTTCTAATTATTCATCATACTTTTAATTATTTTATAAACACAAAGTAATTAAAACATTTTTGAATCCCTTAGTATACCATATTTGTTTTATGTTCCATTTAAAATTTTATAATGATCATATTTTTTTTCCCATTATAGGTACTCGTTTTGTACGAACCTTTAACTTTGGTTATGTTGCTTTGGATATCATGTATGCATATCCTGAAGATTCTGGAACATACACATGTAAAGCTGTCAATACATTGGGAGAGGCTGTGACTTCTGCCACTTTGAAGTGTATTAGTAAGTTTATGTTTAGAATTTCTCTCATTTTACTTTCATTTCCATTTTTTATGCAATTATTTGAATAAGAAAATTAAATTTATGTTGATCTGACCTTAAATCTTATTGTGATCCACATATTATCTTGTTAAAATTCTTACTACTTGAAGTTTTTGAGGGAAAATTGAATGAAACAATTTTAATTGGTTTCATTGAAAAAGAAAAGAAAGTTAAAATGTGCTACAAATTTAAAAAAGAAATATTAATTTCTATTCTATGACACAAATGTATTAAGCCAAGATTTTGGAAATTCGTCAAATGTAAGAATAAACGAACACAATCACTCAAATCAGACTAAACAACTGAAATTTTGTATATCTTTTTTTATCGAATTGCACAGGCTTCATAAGTTGGATAAAATCCATTAAAAAGTAGTGCTTCTTTATTCATTTATATACAAACAAGAAGATAATAAATTAAAAAAGCAGAAAATTAAAATTCGATTAATAGTTTCATTACAAGAATAGTAATATTGCATTAAAAAAAGAATCCAATAATTGTTTAGTACTTATTACATGCTTCTTATAGGCAGGCTGTGTCTGTGGAGAAAAATAAAAACAATAATATTTTTGTGTTTATAAAAATTATATAATTTATAAATGTTTTAAGCGAAATACATTTGTTACTTATTTGTTTGTTAATACGAACAAATAATACACTTTTTGTTTGAAATTCAAAAACATATTCATACATTGCAACATTGAAGAATAACTCCTTTTTCATTTGACATAGGCAAGAGCAGCCTTATTTTGGAATCCCAACAACCAGAAAGTCTTGAAAAAATTCAACAACTAGAGGACATGAGTCGCTATCAAAGAACCAGTTATATTGAGGAAGCCACTACCCAGGCTCCTGTATTCACACAGCCAATGAAGAACTTGCAACTGATGGAGAACCAGAGTGCGCATTTTGAATGTAGGCTCATACCTGTTGGAGATACAAAACTGAAGGTGGAATGGTTCCATAATGGAGTTGCTATTATGCCTGGTATGCGAACTTTTAATCGTTTAATTTTTTAAAAAATGAGTTGTTGCAACTCCAAACGTTTTAAGATAAATTTTCTTGTCTGCTTTATTGGAACATTTTTTGTAAACAAGAAGTAAAAATTTGCTGTTCTGAAATTCCATATTATTTCTATAAACATTTTTAAAGGAGAATTTTGCATCTGGCTTTATAGAATTCTAATTGTTTTTAAATGTAGATTTTTTTAAATCGTAATTTGAGAATTCAAATTATTTATTATTACGAAATAATGAATAATATAATGAATAATAATGTAAATCATAATTTTACAGCTTCAAGAGTGACATTGACACATGACTTTGGATTTGTTGCATTGGACTTAGCATATGTGAAACCTGAAGACAGTGGAACATACTCGTGCAAAGCAACAAATGAGCTTGGACAAGCTGTCTGCTCTGCTACTTTAGCAGTCAGAGGTATATGACACTTTATTTATATAAAAATCTTTAATTTAAAATCTCACTGGGGAACCTTATTTTTAAATGGATTTACTATCTAATAATGATCTGTTCGATTGTAAGTAAACAAAATCTTTTTAACATCTGATATAAAATTAACATAGTGATGTATCAATTTTCCCTGAATTATTTTTCCTTAACCTTTAAAATATGTGACTGAATTTTTTAGTTTTTACTTATAAGCATCTTCCGCGTTTTTTTCTGGATATTGTTATGACATTGCACATATATTATTAAGAAATTTTATATTTCTGTAAATTTTCATAGTTTGAATTGTAATTTATTATTGCATTAGGAAATTTTAAAGTTGATACAACAGCAATAAAAAACCCCAGTAAAATCGACGATTTTGTTTTAAATTAATCTGTTAGTAATATATAATTGACTAAAATGTTAAAAAGACATAATTGGAATTATCTTGGATTACCAAACAGATAAAAATATTTCAAATTATTTTGAAATATGCTAAATATTATTCATTTTTATTTTAACCATGCAGGCAGCAATTCCCTTCTGCTAGAGACTCAACATCCTGAAGGTTTGAAAAAGATCCAATATCTTGAAGACACTAGCCGCCATCAACAACAAGCATTTGAAGATGTCAAAATTATCTCTGGACCTATCTTTGTGACCCCATTATCTGGTCCAAACCAGTTAGTAGAGGGACGCAGTAGCCATTTGGAATGCAGGATTGAGCCATATCCTGATCCAACTATGAAGATTGAATGGTTCTTCAATGGAAAACCTTTACCTTCAGGTGAATATTTTGCTGCTGTTTTTTAAAAGTGGGGATTAAATGTTTTAAATTTGTAAATATGTTTGAATTCCCTTCTTGATTAATATTTATACGATTATTTTGTATTTCTTTGAATTTTTCTATCAAAATGTAATTTGAATTGCTTTTAATACCAATGCTTACTATTTTTTACAGGCTCGCGATATCGAACTATTTTTGATTTTGGTTTTGCTGCCTTGGATATATTGACTGTATATCCTGAAGACTCTGGCGAATATACCATCAAAGCTACCAACAGTCTTGGAACAGCCTCTTCATCTGCTCGAATCAATGTCTCAGGTAGAATATAATTTCTAATTAACATATTTGAATTTATTATTTGTGCTTCATCGTAGCAAATTCCATTTTTAATTTTTTTTTTATTTGCTTATTTGTATTTGAATTTCCAAAGATGTTTTAAATGGCTTATTTAATCAATTATTTTTATAATAACATTTTTGTTATAAAACGGAATGATTTTGAATCATTTCAGTCTTTGTGTACATTATTAGTTTCAAGAAATTAATTTCAATTACTTTTTAGCCAAGAAGAGCTTGATTTTGGAATCCCAACAACCTGACAGTTTACAAAAAATTAGATTACTTGAAGACCATAGCCGTTTTGCAAGACCAGAAGAGCCCGAACAAATGTTTGAAAAACCTAATTTTGGAAGGCCTCTTTATAATTTGGACAATTTAATAGAAGGCCAAAGTGCACACTTAGAGGCAACTCTCACACCTGTTAATGATCCTACAATGAAAGTTGAATGGTACCATAATGGTGCACCTATTAAGCAGGGTATGCATTTTTTGAAATTTACCTTGTTTCTCGAAATGGAAAGGATTTATAATATAATTCTATTCAAATAGGAAATATATGCAATGATTGTACTTTTTATGTAAATTAATTTTTTGTTAAGGCCAAAGAACAAAAGTATGCTTTAAAAATTAACTTCTTTAGGTTTGTTTTTAAAATTTTAATTAATGGCTTTAAAGGAGTTTGATAAGTTTTTTTAAAGTAGAAAACTGCTCAGTACGTATCGGAATTTAACTTTTTAAGTTATAGTTAAGTAATTGTTTGCGAAAATGATACATATGTAAAAAGATTTAAATTCTAATATTTGAGTTTTAAGCTTTGGGGTGGAAATGCAGTGTTCCATATATTTGGTTTTAATTTGAAGGGTTTTCGATCATTAATTCTATCAAACCGAAGATTTTTTTCAATTTTCGTCAAATTTGTTTTTAAATTATATATTTAAATATTATCAATGAACTCAAAATTATCAAAAATAATTTATATATATTAGTTTGAAGTTACATTATATGCTGTAACTTTTACAAAATATAGTGCTACTTCCACATTTCAACCTTTTTATGTAAGTTAATCAATGTTTCAACTTTACTTCTTTTCTGAGCTTATTATTAAATGTAGAATATTTTGTTGGATAAAATTCCATATCATTTTATATTTATATTCTTTCTTTCTTTCATAAGCTCATCGCTACAAGACCACTTTTGACTTTGGATATGTTGCATTGGATATTCTGTATGTGTTCCCAGAAGATAATGGAACATACATGTGCAAAGCAACCAATAGAGCTGGGGAAGCCATCACAACATGCTCAATCAAAGTACAAGGTAAAATTACTTTTCAGAGTTTACTGTTAACAATTATATGTTCCGTAAATTTATTTTCTATCCATTGTAATAATCTCTTACTTTCTTATTTTTAAACAATAAGAAAATATTTTGTGTTATTACTACTTTATCTTATTATGTTCTATGTAGACTTCTTAAAAAATACACAGTTTTGATTAATATTTTCCCCCTTGAACTGAACAATTTACGAAGTAATAAAAACATATTAAATTAAGATATATTGCATCTAAATTTGTAATAAAACTAAACAACTAAATGAAATAATCACATACAATAATAATGAAGCTGAAGTGCGTTGAATTATGAGTATTGTAATTATTGGGAGTACATTTCTTGAGAATTTTCTGCATTTTGTCCTTGATAAATTTAACTAATAACTTTTTGTAAAAAATGTTTACCAATGAAAATGTAGGAATCAATTTCTTCCCGAAAGGAAAGCATCTACTGATATTAAAAATTTTTTTCTGTTTATTACGATATCCTGCATTTTTCATTTTTGCAATCTTTCTCTAATTCTTTGTAAATTTACTTTTCAGCTAAAGGCTCTATTTATACTGATACTCTTCATGAAGAGGGTCTTCAGAAGATTCGGGCTCTGGAAGAAAAATATCGTCCACCACCTGAAGAAACAATTATACCAGTCACAAGACCTGTTTTCATTACTCCTCTCAGAAGTCAAGAGAACATCATAGAAGGACAGCCCGTGCATCTGGAATGCAAATTAGAACCTGTGAATGATCCCAAACTGCGTGTGGAGTGGTATGTTAATGGAATTGAAATTAAAGCAGGTAAGATTCTCACTAAAGGAATAAAGAAAGGGTTTTTAATATTAATGAAAGTTATTTCATAATGTAGAATTTTTAGCTAATTCGTATCCACACAAAAAAAGCTCCTAAATAGTTAATTTTTTGATTAAAAAGTATTTTTTAAATATTATTTTAATTTTTGAACCAATTTTATAGTTCCAAAGTATAAATGTTTTGAAATTTTTTATAGGTCATAGGTTCAGAACCATTCACGATTTCGGCTATGTAGCCTTGGATATTTTGTACAGCTACGCTGAAGACAGTGGCACATACATGTGCAAAGCTGTCAATGAGCTTGGAGAAGCCGTTACAACATGTTCTGTTAAAGTTGACGGTAAGTCCGATTTCTTGCTTATTACAATTTTTATTTAATCCTAATATGATCTAATTTTCTATAATTCTGATGTTGGAAAGCAAGGAGCTTATTGTCTTCAAAGTTATGATCAAAAACATTTTTGTGTGTGTGTGCAATCGAAAGGGGAACAATATTGTTGTAAGCTTAAAAATATTTTTAAAATCCTATGAATTTCATTGATAAGTGGCATATTTGATCTGAAATTAAATTAAGCCCTATCAATTTGAATTTAAAAATCTGGAAAGGTTATTGTTACTTTTCAACATCAGCGTAAAGAATATGATATTTTAATTGAACGAAATATATTCTATTGTTTGGTAAAGTTAATTTAATTTGAACTTTTTTTTCATTTTAATAATGTTGCAAGAAATAATATTTTGTCATCAAATTCTTTAACAAATATTTTTAATACTATCATTTTCCGATTCGCATTGACTCTTTCACAATTTTCTGAAATATAATTTAGAATATTATACATTATATATAAAACCGTTGTTGCATTTTATATCATTTTATCTTATTAAAGAAATTTGCAATGACAGTTTCGTTAAAACAATTTTTAATGACCATTCAATTTTACTCGATGTGTTTTTGTATTCGATTATTTTAAAATAATAGCATAATAATTTTATTTTAGCTCATTGTTATTCAGAGAAAAATATCTATACATTGCATCAAGAAGTGCTATTTTAATACAACTTTACATTTTGAAATTATTATTTTATTAGCTCGAAGAAACATCTATTATGACACTCAACACCCAGAAGGCTTGGAAAAGATTCGTGAACTTGAATGCCGTGCGAAATATCAACCAATTGAGGTTGATGAAAAACCAATTTGCAAGCCTTATTTCGTTTCTGAATTGCGTGGCATTACGGAATACATGGAAGGCGAGAGTGCTCACTTTGAATGTCGAGTGGAGCCTGCACACGATTCAGAGTTGAAGATAGAATTCTTCCATAATGGAAAGCCACTTCCTGCTGGTAAGTGAATAGCTCTATAAATGTTGAAGTAATTATTTCAAGTTCTTTGTGTATTCATGTGTGTTTCATCATTTGGATAAGTTTTCAAATATTACTTACTCTTAACTTATTTTTTCTTTTTACCAGCTTACGTTTCTTATTTAATAATTTCTGATAAGGAGTTCTAAGTATAATTTTTGTTATAATTTTTAAGAAAATATGAAATCTATCATGAAGTAATTTTATTTATATTTACTATTATCGAATGTACTAATGTAATGAGAAATTGGAATTTTATTGGTACTCTTATGTGTATGCATTGAGATAGAAGTATATATATTTGGAAAATTGTAAATTTTCATACTTTTGTTTCTCTTGCTTTCGTAGCCTCTAGATTCCATGTCACTGTGGACTTTGGTTATGTCGCCTTAGACATAAGTCATATGTATCCTAAAGATGCTGGTCAGTACACTGCAAAGGTCTCAAATAAATTAGGAGAAGCAACAAGTAGCATCAATGTTACAGTTAAGAGTAAGTTCTGGTGATTCTCAATCTTGACTATAGTATTTTTCGAATATTCATTTATTTGCAAAAAATATAAATATATTTTAAGGACATTTTCATTTTTTTTAAAGTTGTTCCAGTTTCACTCTGGAAACTGATTTAATTCGTTTGTGGCAGTTTATTTGTCCATAATCATTCTTCTAATACTTTATTGACCTCTCAAATTTATTACAGTCTTAAAATATTATATTATTGTGCGGATTGAAGATCTAAAAGAATTTTCGAATTACAAGAATCTAAAAATAATTTTGAAATATAAAAATGCTATTACTACATGTATGTATTTTAAGCTTTTCGTACTTCCGTATTCTTAAAAGTTGAATAGACTATTGTTCAGCTATTTGCGAAATCGACTAATGACGACTGAATAGACTATTTGCAATTAAAATAATCAACCAGTTTCGAAGATGATTCATTAGTTGTTCAATTATATAAAAAGTAAAAGCAGAGATTTAATTTCGCAACAAATGTTGATTATTAATTGTTTTACTTAAAGAATTCTGTGTCTTGTTCTATATTCAAAAGATAAGGATGTTGCTTCGATGAATATTTTTTAAGAAATATTTTGATACGATTTTAGTCTCTTTTGGTTTTTAAATGAAACTTTCTTCCAATCGCTCTTACTAATCGTTGAATATTCTTAGGCAAATCGGGTGTTATTACTGACACCCAGCATCCTGAAGGACTTGCTAAAATTCAACAGCTGGAAGACGAATCCAGGCGACAAGCTCCGGAATACGTCGAACAAAGAACTTTCCAACGACCAGTTTTCACGGCTCCATTGCAAAATCTGGAACTTGTGGAAGGAGAAAGTGCTCACATGGAATGTAGACTAATCCCAGTTGGCGATCCGAAACTTGTAGTTGAATGGTTCTTCAATGAAAAACCTTTGCCACCAAGTAAGAGAATATATTGTTTTACGTATGTTAATTTAATTCAGTCTACATTCTTACTTTTTTTCGGTTATGCTTGGTTTTATTTGGTTTTTTAATTAGTAATTTTTATTTACTTTCATTTTTATTCAATTCTCAGACAACATCTATTGAATACAATAATGATTTTAATTTTATTCTTAGGTTCCAGAGTACAAACTACTCACGATTTTGGATATGTGGCTCTAGATATCCAATATTGTCGTCCAGATGATATTGGTATTTATACTTGCAGAGCAAGAAACGATCTTGGTGAAGCAGTGACCACTGCTTCCATTAAAGTGCAAAGTAAGTTTTTAAAAAAAACTGACTTTAAAAATAAACCGGACATTTTTTAAAACTTATCAAACTAAAATCAAGCAAATAATATGTATCTAAAAATGTATACAGGATTGATTTTTTCATCCATTATACAACCATTATAATTGAATTTTAAAGCTCTTACATTAAAATATGTTTGTTGATATACAGATATATTATAATCTCACAGAACTCATACTCAGAATTGTAAATTAAATTGCCTCAATTTGGCGCAGTGATTAAGGTTGTGCAATGTGCAGCATTAATTTCAATTGTTTTATCTTGAATATGTTTTTTTATATATTTATAATATAAATTTCCTTGATTTTCTTGTACAATAGCTAAAGCCTTCATTGAGCTTCAGAGCCATCACCCAGAAGGTTATGAAAAGATCCAAGAATTAGAGAACTACAAGCAAGCGCCTTCAATGGAAGAGCCAGAAAAAGTGTTCGAGAAACCTGTATTCACCATGCCTCTCTACGGACCTGCGGAAGTGGTTGAAGGCATGCCTGCTCATTTTGAATGCAGAGTTATACCTGTTGGAGATCCAGATCTGAAGATTCAATGGTTTGTGAATGGAGTTGCTCTTAAACCAGGTAAGATGATTGATCAGAATTTTAAATAGGTAATAAATTTAAAATAATTATTACAAATAGAATGAGTTACAGATGATATATAAAAGATATATAACACTAAAAATTTGGAGTTCATTATAAAGAATGAATACAGTAAGAATTGTATAAATACATAATTTGGATATTGGTATTAAAATAGTCGATATTCTTTACTGTTTTTCTAATATCGACTTTATAACATGCTATTAATATTGGCAAATTGTCATTTCCTTCATTATTTCATTTATGGTTCGAGATGATGTAATTTTCTCTTTTTATTGTAAAAGTAAATTCTTCAATCTTGGGAAAATCTACCATATGAGCTTTCAAATTAATATTTTAATGAACTTATATGACATGTAACTAATAGTCCAATTTTGAATTTACATATGAAAAAAAACTTTTTTGCCGCCCATTGTTCTATTTTGTCCAGTATTATTATAGCTATCAAATGAGCTACATAAAATTACTATAAATAAATGTTTCTTTACTTATGCGATACATTATTTTCAGCTTCTCGATTCCGTGATATTCATGATTTCGGAATGGTATCCTTGGATATAACATCCACAATTCCAGAGGATGCTGGTGTGTACATGTGTAAGGCTGTCAACAAAGCTGGCGAAGCTGTTACCTCAACATCTATGATAGTGAGACGTAAGTTTTGCCATGAATATATATATATCCATTCATTATTTTGTGTGCTTTATTATTAAATTATTTTTAAAAGTTAATAGCATATTAAGAATAGAATTTATTTGAATCCATATACAGATCACTGAAAAAATCAAAACCCAATTTTTAAAATGTATTTAATGAAATTAGACTGTTTTATTAATGAAGTAGTAATGAACTTTTACTGCATTTAGACAGAAAGATTGCAAAACATTATTATTCTATAAATTGGCCTATTAGAATACTGATTTTTGTTGTCTTGGATATTTTAAAACTTGTTTGAAAACATAAATTTATTTCATTTGAACACATTTAATTCACTGTTTTTATTAAATGAGGTATTAATCTTGGAGATCATATGATGGAATTGTTTAACAACATTATTCAATTTTTGATAAATTTCAAGTGTCAAATTTTCAAAATGATTTATCGATTTCTACTTCCTTTAAAGCTCGAGGTGGTGTATTGGGTGAAAGCCAGCACCCTGAAGCCTACATTCAGCTACAGAAACTTGAGATGGGTGCTCCTCCACCAGCTGAACCTGAACCTGCAGCTCCAAGAGCTCCATTCTTTACAGAACATCTTGTGAACCATGATAAACTAATTGAAGGACAATATGTGCACTTAGAAGCTCGCGTTGAGCCTGCTAATGATGAAAAACTTAGAATTGAATGGTACAAGAATGGCAAAACATTGGTTTGTGGTAAGAACGACTTTTCTTTAAAAGTATTACTACTTCAGTAAGAAGAGTAATTTTTAAGTAATTTTTTTTTCAATTAATTGTCACTGTCATAAAAATTACTCTTTCTTGATGATTTTGAATTTTCCTCTGGGAAATTAAATTTTAAATGCATAAGTTTTATTTATTTTTCTACTAAAGTAATAGTTTAATTCAAACATCTAAGGCTGTTATCTTGCTATTAACAATATTGTAAGACGAATTTAGACAGATTTTTGAAGTTAATGTTTTATTTCAGGTACTCGCATTCGTACAACATGCGATTTTGGCCTAGTATCTCTGGATATTGTCACCGTCCGCCCAGATGATTCTGGCATATATACTTGCCGTGCAGTAAATGAAGTTGGAGAAGCAATTACTACATGCTCAATGAAAGTTGAAGGTAATAAATAGGCTACATTTCTCCATTGCTAGCAATTTTGAAAAGTAAATTGAATTTTTTTATTAGTTTACGCTGCTGTGAAATATACAAGATCTTATCACAAAAAAAGTGTTCTGCTATTGTTAAAAATCATTGAAAATTAAATCCCTTTTTAAAATTTAATTTAATGATAATGCTAATATTAATATTAATAGGAGTAATAGTATTTAATATTAACAGGAAACTCTAAAGACTTTAAAAAAGGATATATGTCATAAATCACCTTTATTTAAAAATATTATTTTGCGTGAAAATTGCGTAATTCTTTTTTTCTTCTTATAATTAATCACCATGCTTTAAAAATACACGAATGAAGTGTTTCCTAATTCGTTTTATGCAACAAAATCTAGAATCATGAAATAATCACTTTAAACAATATCATTACAATTATAATTTTCATGTAGACTACTATATAAAAAACAATGAGATTGAAATTAAATATTTTTTATAGATCGCGAGAGCATTATTTATCGATCTCAGCATCCTGAAAGCTTGCCTAGAATTCAAGAACTGGAATCAATGCAGCCAACAAGTGTGGAACAAAAAGATGCTGTATATGATAAACCTATTTTCCTTTCCCATCTGAACAACATAGAATTGAAGGAGGGTGAACCTGCTCACTTTGAGTGTCGTGTAGAACCTTACAGAGATCCTACACTGAAAATTGAGTTCCTACTTAATGGAAAACCATTGCCAGCTGGTAAGTACGATCACATTTTGATTATAATTTAATAGAATTTAACAAATATCTAACTACTCAAAATAAATGAATTTTGTAGTGATTGTGATATTGTGCAATGTTGAATCTCATGGGGGTATTTCTTTAAGAAGTATATCACTCCCACTTATTTTTCATGCTGTTTCATTTAATAGCTGATTTATGTTTAAAACAGCATACAACCACATACAATCGCCAGGTATAAAACCATTTACAGGCTTACACATTATTTGTAGTACAGATTTAAAAGAAAAGCAGTTTAGAATTCAGGGTCAAATTCTAAAACAACAACTGCTACAACTTCCATTCTGAGTAAAGTTTTCCTGCTTGTTTGATTTTAAATTCAGTTTTAATTAGAGCCTGTTTCTCTTGAGTTAAAATTTTTCAATAATTTCGTTATATGTAACAGATTTTTTCATGAAAAATTTAATTATAAATTTTTTATTTAATTTTTTTCGTTAAGTTCCAATTTCACAGTATTTGATGCTTGACTCCATTTTAAATAGCTTATTTTTAAACTTATATCTTTCCATCATAATGAAAGTAGCTTTAACTGATTAAAATGTTGAACTTTATAAAAAACCGAATTTTTAGGTTTATTCATAAAGTAATATTTAGTAGATGAAAAAGGATTTTTGTCTTTTCTTTTACAGCTACTCGTTTTACTGCAAGCAAGGACTTTGGCTATCTGACTTTGGACATTTCACACACTTTGGCTGAAGATGCTGGCATTTACACATGTAAAGCAACAAATAACAAGGGAGAAGCAGTTACAACTGGATCTTTGAAAATTATTGATGGTAATTTTTTTTTCTATATAAATTATGGGTTTTTTTTCTAATAGATAACTAGGATTTTACTCATTGTCTTTCCGAGGTTACTGTAGTTTCCAAGTTCAGGATTGGAAAGGTTTTAAGTAATTAGATTAGATTTTTTAAAAATTTTACTCTTATTAATTATTGAATTTGAAATGTCAAACATGATTTTAGCCATATACCTTTCATAATAACTTAACCTGTGAATATCATAAGTTGTTGGGAACATTGTTCTGTTAACTGCATATAATCCCATGTACAAGTAAATTAAAAACATTACTTATAATTTCGAAAATATATTGTCATATTATTATAAATTAAACACCATTTTCAATTTTAGATAAGGAATACGTCATTGAAAGAACTACTCACCCAATGGGTCAGGAGGGTCTTTCTAAGGTTCGTGAAGTTGAGCAGATGTATCTCTCTAAGTACCAGGTGAGGCTTTTTAGTTTCTTTTTAAATTCTAAAATCGGTATATTGTGTTTACATCTCGTTAATATTTTCTTTTTTCTTCATTCCTTGTCTTTTATTACACATATTTGCATAATATTTTCACATTTGTACGCAATATTCTAAAGTGCTATTTATAAATATTTTTTCTGTAGACTCACATTGAAGACAAAGAGATGCAATATCCAAAGCCTTACTTTGTTGTACCTTTGCAAGAAAAATATACAGTCAACGAAAGTGAAAGCTTGCGATTGGATTGCAGAGTGGAACCTGCAGCTGATCCCAAACTCTGCATTGAATGGTTCTTCAATGGAAAGCCTCTTAGTCTGGGTAAGAATACATATATATATATATATATATATATATATATATAATCCTTTCTTCATTCAATGAAAGAATTGATGACATTTTAATATGAAAAAAAAATTCTTATTAATTCTTTTAAAAATTTTATATACTAATAATGAAATTGCAAAAAATGTTTTTAAACATCTCTGATTGAGAATGTAAATTGGGAAAAATAAGAGGCTAAAATTTATCACAGAGTGCATAAATTTCGAATTTTTATTTCTTTGCATACAACTTATTTATCTATTCTTTTTACAGGCACACGATTCCAACTCACAAATGATTTTGGTCAAGTTGTTCTGGCATCTACTGATATGTGGGGTAGAGACAGCGGCGTTTATACTTGCCGAGCTTATAATGCAATGGGCGAAGCTTTTACTTCCACTACAATCCATTGCATAGGTATGTTTGATTATAGCTCCTCACTTTTTCTTTTTTTTAAATGTAAGTAGAACCGATGATTTCATTGTATAATTAGGAATAAATAAATTTTATAGTTTCAAAGATTAATGATAACGTCTTTCTACTTTTAATTATACCATAGTTAATTTAATACAAAATGAATTTATGATGATTATTCTCGTTTTTTTGTCACTAACACTAAATATGTAATTCTACTATTTTCAAATAAATAAATTAAATTTTTTTTTGTATAATATTTTTTCAAATTATCTTTGAAAAGGTATAAAATCTTGTGTTAATATAAACTTGAAATTTTATTTTTACAAAATATTTATTTTACATAAATATCTTAGCAAAAATGAAATGAACATAGAAAACACGGTTACCTGGAGAGCAAGCTATCGATACTCTTGGGAAAATTTTGCAAAATGACAAAAAACATTTTTGTGTTATGCCTGCCATCATTTAATTTCATTGAACAATTGATCAGAAAGAGGGTGAAGTAATCATATAATTATAAAAAATTATTATATAACGTCCTAAGCTAGATTTATCTTCGATATGCCTCTAGCAGAGTTATGGGTTCCTCTTTTACTACTCATCTCCAAACTCGACGTTATAAAGTGAAATAAATATAGTATTACAATGCCCTTTCAGTTTCTTTGATTCCAGTACTCAAAGAATCTATTATACCTACCCCACTACTTCTTTTTCTCCATTTCTATTTACTGTACATAAAATCAAATCCTTGAAGTAATTAATGTCAATAAATTTAAGCTCCAAAGAATTGCGTGGGCTGTGGAGATAACAAATGAACTAACTAGAATGGCTGTTCTTACTAAAAATCCAGCTTAAAAGTGCTTTATGCGAATGATTTTATATCTAAAACTTTTAAATATATTAAAATAAATTGTTTAAAGACACAAAAGTATAGTTTGTACAGTTTCAAAAATATACTTAGTATGGTGGTTGTTTGAAATTGAAATAGTATAAAATACTACAAAAAAAGACGTACTTGATGAAATAAAATATTCTTTGATATAAAAAAAATAACACACTTTAAAACATATCGATTGAGCATTCTTCTTTTTATTTGCAAATTCAAACTGCTATAAAATTCAGAAATACCCATAATTTTTTTATTTCTCTCTTCACATCATTTAGTGAATCAGAAATGTTATTCATTTAATATTTCGATTTATAAGCTATTGAAACGAACTGTATAAATATGTGGCTACTTTTAATGTGAAAAGATGTTGTGCTCAGGCTCATATTTATATTTCAGCTAAAGGATCAATCTATGAAGGAACTCTCCATCCAGAAGGAGAAAAAGGCTTGGAGAGTATCCAAACCCTCGAGGAGTCTCTCCTGAGACCAACCGATCAAGCCGAGACTGAAGAGAAGGGACATCCTCCTGTATTTACATCACGCTTCCAGAACCTGATCAATTTGACAGAAGGTGACATCGCACACTTTGAAGCTACACTTGCTCCTGCTGGTGACCAAACTATGGTAGTAGAATGGTTCTTCAATGGAAAAGTTCTTAAAGCAGGTAAGCTATCCTTTTTTCCCTTAACCTTTTAATTTTTTCGTGGGAAGATCTTTATAAAAATATTAAGTATGTAAAATGTCTATCATTCACAATTATAGTATAAGTTCATTATATTAAAATGTTTGCTGATTTTTAACACTAAGTATGATAATCAATTATTAAATTTTAATAGTCTTAAACAAGCTAAAAAAATTTTTTACTCAATCAAATTCTTAATATAAGAATGAACATAAAGAGGACTTAATTTTTAGAATATAACTTTGAAAGCTATCAAGTTATATTTAGTGGTATAATAGCCATTGAAGTTTGCTTGGGTTGATACATAAAGCGAATGTATAAGGGTTTCACTGTTTTGAGAAACAAGCAAACCGGCTGTGGTTTATCTTGCAGACCGTAGTAGCTTTCTGCTGATGAACACTAAGAAAAAAATCATTAACGAAGTTTCAAGGGGAGGACAAAGAAGGAAACTCTGTTCCTAAGTACTTGGTTGAAATTGATATTCTTATGTAGGGGTCTAAGAGATGCAATTCTTACATCGTACTGCTTTCTTTTTAAACAAAGTTTATAACTGATATCTTTCCTTCAAGAAGTACCGAAAGTGCTTTGATGTTTTCGAATTTTGAAAACTGACACTTTTTCAACTTAGTGAGATTTATTTTATAATTCCTAAATGCATTTATAAAATAATATATTTTTACCTAGCAGGTAATTAATTATAACGTCTAACATCAAAATAATGTGAAATAAATTATGGAATGGCTTAGTCTCAAATATGCTTGATGAATCATCTGAAAAATAATAAAATAATCAGTTTTAAGCACGGAAAATGAACATCTTTTAAGAGAGTGCATAACTGACTACATAGTAACAGTAAGTTCAAATAATAATGCATTTATGTATCACTTTTTCTGAACAGGTCATCGTATTAGAACTGTGCATGCTTTTGGAATGGTAGTGCTTGAGATTCTGGGTGTTGTTATTGAAGACACTGGTGAATACACATGCAGAGCCACAAACAAGTGGGGTAGAGCTGAAATAACTGTAAAATTAGAATGTGTTGATAAGCTGCAAGGACAGAAACCAAAATTTACAACACAACTTCGAAGCCTCACTGGATTGAAAGAAGGAGAAAGCGCTCACTTTGAATGCCACCTCATACCTGTTGGTGATCCAGCAATGAAGGTTGAATGGTTCCACAATGGAGTGCCTATGAGGCATAGTAAGTATGATTCTATTTTTGATTCATTATTTTAATTTGAAACAACTGCAAACTAATGGGAAAATGTGCATTTCCTTTAAAAAAAAGTGTGTTTTAGAAATTTGTCTTAATTTTTTTTTAAATATTTTAAAATGGTTAAAATTGAGTTTCATTAAAAAAAAACACCTCTTAAAACTATAATCTTCTGTATTGTTTGGATATCTGATTACAGTTTTGAAATGGCTAACATCTGATTCTTTAACTTTGTTTTACAGGTTCACGTATTAAGACTTTAAGCGACTTTGGTTATGTAGTAATGGATATTTCATTTGTCCATGTTGAAGACTCTGGAGAATATGTATGCATAGCAACTAACAAGTTCGGCTCTGACACAACACGTTGTACTATTGAATGTACAGGTATACGAATATCCTATTTGTTGCCTATTAAATAAGTTCAAGTATAAAGTTTTAAAACCCTACATTAATTATAAAATTATATATACATTTACATTTCCCAATAGGGCAAAATGTAGAAAAAAGTACTAATAAATACCAATTATTTTTAAATAGGAGAGAATCACTGTGTGCATCATATAAAAATATTAAAGGTGTACAGTGCTACTTAATTTTCTCGAAAATTATTCATAAATTTTATATTTGTAGATTGAAATTTAGCCTTTCACATTTTATTTTACTTATTTATTTTTGTAATTTTAGGCCATGGTAAGATCTTCCGCGATACTTTGCAACCTCAGAGTTTGGAGAAGATTGCCGAATTGGAAGGATCTCAGACTCTTTACAAATCTCAAATGTCCTTGGACTCTAAAGTGCGCGATGCTCCTAAGTTCACTCAGCACATTAAAAATATCTCTACTCTTGTTGAAGGACAGAGTGCTCACTTTGAGGCTTATTTGGTGCCAATTAATGACCCCAACCTTAAAGTTGAATGGTATTTCAACGGAAAACTTCTAAGTGCAGGTAGATTGATTTTTGTGTGATTTTGTAAACAGTATTTTAAAGTTAGAATATTTAATGTGTCTTATTATTTATCACTAAGAAGAAATCACTAAGTTAGATTTCTGCATTTGAGTTTAAATAATTAAAATGATGAAATAAAAATTTTCAAACTGTATTTTATATTTGAAGTTTGGAAATTCTAATGGTGCTGCAGGAATTGAAAACAACTTCTAATTTTTCTTTCAGGACATCGTTTCAGGACGTTCCATGATTTCGGTATTGTCATTCTTGATATTTTGTATTGCTACGGTGAAGACAGCGGTGAATACACGTGCAAAGCTACAAATAAGTATGGCACTGACATCACAAAGGCAACCTTGACATGCCGATGTAAGTGTATATTCATTTTATAAATCAGTTATATACATTTTTACACTGAGCAAAACGATCTTCTGTTAAACAATATAAAATAACTCTTTAAAGATGAATGAATTTTTCTATGGTTGATATCACAAACTAAACACTATAAAGTAACATTTTAATTTTTATCCTAGTTTTCATTGTAACTGTAACAAAAACTAGTTCAGTATAGAAACTGCAATTCTTCAAATGGTATCAGTTATTTAAAAACTATGCTTTTAAAATCATATATTAATCACCATCATATTTCTTGATGAATTTAAAAAATGTTAATCATTGAATTATGCTGTCACAAATTGCTTTCTCTGCTGTATATATATATATATCTAATTATGCATTTTCTGAAAGAGCATAAATGTAATTTTCAGCCAAAGCATCCATTATTCTGGATCCTCAACTTCCAAAAGAAATGGCCGATAGCAATCGTCGTATTATGGAGCTCGAGGAACATTTGTACCGATCTCGTGCTGAATATACTGAGGAAGTACATTTAGAAGCTCCTCGTTTCACTGTGCCTTTGGAAAATGTCACCGATCTACGAGAAGGAGAAAATGCTCACTTGGAAGCTCGACTCATACCAACTGATGATCCAGATCTTAAGGTTGAATGGTATAAGAACAGCAAAGCCCTTAAAGCAGGTAGGAGTTCTTTCCTTTTTCTCTTTTTGTACTAAATTTTAAGATCACACGGTACTAACACAAAATATCCAACAACATTTTTCCGATATCTTTACGGTATGAACCAACTTCAAACTACCGAATCATACAATATCTTAAAATGTATGCATCGTATAATACCTTATGCTAATAATGTAAAAAAAAATTTATGCGTTCTAAGGACTTTTAAACTGTTATCGAAAGATTTTAATTTGTTGTAGAAAAGATTTTAGCTTGTTGCATTTTTTATTTAATTTGTTGAATGCTTAGTTGAAATTTACTATTTGTATCTTTACACTTTTTAATGCTGTAGTATTTTTGTTTAACTACTGATTTTCTCTGAAGTAATTGATGAGTACTTGAGCCAGAAAGATTCATTATTCTCATAAATTTTTATTTATTTCTTTATTATTTTTTTAGGCACTCGAATTCGAACTATCAATGATTTTGGCTTTGTGGTATTGGAAATCAGTCCAATCTATCCAGAAGATAGCGGACTTTATTCTTGCAGGGCCATTAATAAAGTTGGAGAGGCTGTTACAACTTGCACATTGAAATGCTCTGGTAATTATAATTATTATTGATGTTTGAAATTTAATCATGCTTATAGAATGCTTATTTATTGATTCCAGTTTTGAGTTTGAATGTTCATAAGATAAATGGTTTCATAGATTTTCTTATAACATTTGTAGAAATTATTTAAATGTATTAATTTAAAATTCTGTGTAGATTTTAATAACATTTATAAAATTCCAATGAACCTGACATTGATTATTTGAATTAATTAGAAAATTTATTTTTTTTCATTTAAAATGTCTCTTTCTTAGTACTTTACAAATAAGAATTCTTACTATTTGTTATTCCTGAAAATTTTCATTAAATCTTTACTTGGTTTATGCCAAAATTGTCTTAATGATATATATATCTAATTGTATAGCAAACTATGATGTATATTAATTTCATTTTATATTTATACATCAATATCTCTAATTATTCATATATGCATTAAAATGTTATGTTGAAATAAAATTCTTATATTATCAAAGCACTCTGTAAACTATTTATTCCAATTTCTACTGTAGGAAAACGCAGTATTATTATGGACACTCAGTTACCATCAGGAATGGAAAGTATGGAGAAGATAGCACGATTTGAAGATATTTCTTCTGCTCGTATTCCTGAACAATGGATGGATGTAGAAGTGCAACAGCCACCCAAATTCCTCACCAAACCACAGGATCTGACATTATCCGAAAACACTCTCGCTCACTTCGAGTGCAAACTCACACCAGCTAACGATCCCACAATGAAAGTTGAATGGTATCATAATGGCAAATCGCTAATTACCGGTAAGCTTATAATTTAATTTATGCTCATATTGATTGTTGACAGTAGGAAAAAAAAATCTACTGAAAATTCGTTACAATAACTGGTTTTTTTTTTCTGGCTAGGAACCCGTGTAAAAACTATTAGCGACTTTGGTTTTGTTATACTGGAAGTGGCTGGAGTATTCTCTAGAGATGCAGGAGTGTACATGTGTAAAGCTAAAAATGCTTATGGAGAAGCTAGTGTTAGTTGCAAACTTACCGTCAAAGGTATGATAGTTTTTATTGTCAATTGCTTGTTTATTATAGCGATTCGATTAATTCTATTGTGCTATTTGTAAAATATTTGCGAATTTTCAAAAACGATATTGTGTATTAGTATTAAAATATTATTAATATTAAAGTATTATTTAAATTATTAAGTTCATAATTTAAACTTAGTTTAAATTATAATTACCATGTAATGAATTCAATAAGTTAAATGTTTCTTTCCTTAAAAAAATTATCTGGGTGTTTGATGCATTATCATCATAATTATTTTTCCAATTAAAACTCCATTTCTACTTTTTTATAGTAGTTTATAATTCTCTCCCTCTCTCTAAATAGATTGATTCGTTAATTAATTATAATTACCCTACAATTACCTATTATTACATTGGTGATTATCAATAATCACTGGTAATTGTACAAAATTACTAATTTATTACAGTCACCGCAACACATAATATGATTTATTTATTGATTTGTTTTTCCTAAAATCAATTTCTTATGAATTTTTTTTAGCCAAAGGCTCAATCATCATGGAACCACAACTGCCCACTGAATGGCGATCTGGCACAGAGAGCCTCCAGAGGCTTGAAGAAGCAATGCACCGAACAGAAGAAATCATTATTGATGACGATCGTAAATTGCCACCTAAATTTATTACACAAATTCAGAATCTGGAGAACAAGGTTGAAGGAGAATCGGCTCACTTTGAATGCCGATTGGAACCTGTGGGCGATCCGACAATGAAAGTAGAGTGGTTCTTGAATGGAAAACCCTTAACGTCTGGTATGTATATATTAAAATGATAGTCATTATAGAAGAGTTTTTATAATATTCTTTTTCTAATGTTTTCGTATGTTATCTGTATCTATAAACGATTTTTAATTCATTTTAATTGTTATATCAATTTATGTAAGAACATACAAAAATTTGATTTTAAGCTGATAACAGGAACTTTGTTTTTTCAATTTGGGTTGTGGTTGGAGATTCTTGAAACGTTATGAATCATTAATGCTCATATCCTGGTACTGTCTAAAAAATTAATTTATAATCCTGTTCGTCGTGTTTGCTTTCCTTGTGGACAATCCCTGTACCAAAATCTTGGTAACAGGGCTACCGGCGAAATCATTGCCCATAAAAGTTGAAGTATAATAAATGACAATCATGTTCCGAGACGGATTGCAGAGATCATAACGTCAAATAATAAGCTAATTTTTCTGATAATTTATGTCATCATTTGAAAGAAGTAATTTTTTAAATGATTTTTCAGATATTCGGTTTGATACAGTATATCATTTATGCACAATCACTTATTACACGACATTTCATGATTTCAGGAACAAGGGTTCACACAGTTGATGACTTTGGCTTTGTGGTGCTGGATATTGATTGGTTGTTCCCTAGGGATGCTGGTGAATACATGTGCAGAGCCACTAATAAATGGGGCCAAGATACCACAAGAGCAATTCTGAAAATCAAAAGTATGTTGGAATAATTTATATTTCATTCCATTCCAACTGATTTTCTTTAAAAAATCTTATCCAATAAATTTTTTTGTTTATCTAATTTAAAATCTGATATAAGTTTAATAAAAAATTGTTTTATAGTTATTGCATAAGCATAGTTGTAGGCATTAGCGTTTATTAATGTTTCTGTATATTTTGGTTAATTAAACTTCAATGAATTACAAATTAATGATATTTTCTACCGTAGGCAAACGAGATATCATAATGGATACACAGTTACCAGAGGGAATGTCTGCCGACAAACTTAGAGAACTGGACTTCCCACCTCAGCAAGAGGTACGGCCGGAGGAATTCGTTCCAATGCCACCTAAATTCATTACTCAAATCCAACCTCAGGAAAATCTGCAGGAAGGAGACAGTGCACATTTCGAATGCAAACTGGAGCCTGTCAATGATCCCAAACTCAGAGTGGAATGGTACCATAATGGAAAGCCTCTTAAATCAGGTGAATGAAAGTTCTGATCTAGCTTTATTTTGCATTAGAAGTTAA
>JAPMOQ010047600.1:259749-283621 GCA_026543055.1 Argiope trifasciata | reverse complement strand
TAGTCCACAGGCAGCAATTCTGTAGTGACAATGTCCACAGAGCGGCTAGACAGGATTCAGCCGGAGAGGGAATCTTTAAGGGATTCGCTTTACACCTCCTGGGTCTCTCCAGAACAGGCTGATCTATTCCTTTGTCTCTTCTTGCCTCTGCTGTCGACTTACTACTTCGCACAACGGGACTACTCCTTAGTTCGGGACAGCTCCGTTCCCAACGACGGCACAAAGGCTACGACACAGGCTTCGTCAGTATATGCCACACAGAGATTAGCAGTCCTCCGTTCAGGACTCCACAGATCAAGACCTCTGTCTCTTAGGTCTTCTCAATAAACTCCACAGCGCTACTTGTCTTCGTTGAACACTAGGCCGTTTAGCTTCGGCTTATCTCCACTGCCGCACTTCGGCTTGACTCCACTTGATTCTTCCTCCTTTCCCTTTTCTCCGCTGCTTCGCTTCGACTTTATCCGTCTCGATTGATTTCACTGACTTGATTTCGCCCGATTGATTTTCGCCCTGACTTGATTTCACTCCGCACTGACTCTCTTCCTTATATATATACCGGTGGTGGGCGGGGCTAACATCTTCTGGACCAATCAGGAGCGTTCTAGCTGGATCTCGGCTCCTAGTGGACGGATCGGGAAAATTCTCGATGTTTCGGGTACTTTCCATTTTGTCGCCAAATTCGTCGCCAAGTCGCCAAATGGTCGCCAAGTTTGTCGCCAAGCCTTGGGACCTCTGACGTCACACCCATTTACTATTCAATACACATTACTGTCAATCTGTCTTCCTTACATTGACAGTATTTGCGCGGGAAAGCAAAACCACAGGTTCGTAACAATATAATAGAATGTTTAATCGTTAGAGAAATAACTATTTTGTATTTAAAAAGCAAAATGTGATTGAAGTTTTGAATCTTAAATTTATATTACAAGCATAAATAAAATATTTTATTAATTGATCATAAATACATAAAATTAATATTTAAAATAGTGCTCTTAAAAATTATGCCATCAAAGATATTACCTACAAATAACAAAATCGAAATTTATATAAAACATCTCAGAAATTAAAAAAAATGTAGTAAAATTATTAATTAATCATACCTTTTCTTTCTAATAAAAAGTGATTTTGTGTGTTTATTTTTCTTTGTAGTAAGTAACTTTACTATTCGAATATAATTTTTTAGATTTTTTTATTTTTTTTTTTTTTTTTTTTTTTTTTTTTGCCAGGTCACTTTGAATTTTTAGAAATTTGAAATGCAACTGATTTGTGAAAATTTTTCATTTTGTTTGAAAAGTAAGAAAATTTTCTGAATTTTTTTCTTTTTTACTCAACTAGGCCATCGTTTCAAGACAACTCATGACTTTGGTTTTGTCGCTTTGGACGTTTTATATGTGTATGCCGAAGATTCCGGCGAATATACTGCACGGGCTGTCAATGACTACGGCGAGGACATAACGAAGTCGACACTTAAAGTCAAAGGTATGTATAATATCTAAGTAATTAAAAGGTAACCGTATTTTTAAGTACTCATAAGGATTACATGTTTCTATTTTTTCTGTGAAAATAGGCTTATTTCATTATTAAATACTTTCAGCTCAAAGGCTTCTGGAATATAAAACGCAACTTCCAAAATCTATGGAAGCTGGTGTTCAGAAGATAGCTGAAATGGAAGCATCTTGGCAGAGGTATGTGTTTTTTACTTTCAAAATTTCATAACCATTCAACACTTTGGCAGTTATAGTTAAATTATTCTAAAGTTCTGAATAAGGATTGCGTTTTTCAAAGCAAGAAATATAAAAGAAATGGGTGGGGGTGGGGGGTGATAGAAATCCCTGCTTCGAAATTTATGAATGGTTAAAATTTTTAATTTAAAATTATAATTTTGAGTCTTTATTTGTTTACTAATGTTTTTTTAAAAAAATATTGCATAATATGTTCGTTCTCTGATTTCTGAATCTGTGTTATGTTAGAAAAAAGGTGGAAATATAAATTTCCTCTTTTTTAAATTTTAGCACTGGGAAATTCTCTTTTGTAAATTTTAGCAAAGGAAATAACCATTTGAAATAGAAATTACATAATTCTCGGCTTTTATTTATTGATTTGGTAACTTTTAGACCCTAATTTACGATTTTTAAAATTTTCTTTCTAGCATATTCAAGTAATTGTATTCTTTATATATAATTTCTATGTTTTAGGAAAGTACAAATTAATAATAAGAAAATTGAATGAAATTCACTGATAAAAAAAGAGCTATAAAAATTAACAAGATTCGCAATATTTTTCTGCAGAGTGATAACTGAAGAAGAAATACCACCGGAGAAATGTCGGCCAATGTTTGTAATGAAACCTGAACCTCAAGTAGTCACTGAGGGAGAATGGGCTAAATTCTGCTGCAGAGTCATTGGAAATCCGAGGCCGAGACTCATGTGGATTCTAAACGGAAAAACAATAGGACCTGTAAGATGTCATCATTTATTCTATTTTAGTTCAACAGCAAGAAAGAAATCTTAACTGCATACATTCAGCTTTTTTATGTGTTTGAACATCTTGCTTTTAAATACATTGTCCTAGATGCACCTTGCTCAAAATTTGTATCAACTTTACTGATAGTATTCTATTGTAATATATTAATTAATCCATATTTAGCACCTGAAGAACTAAAAAAAAGGTTATTCGATCCTCTAATTGCATCAATATTTATAATATATAATATATATTTTTAGATTAATACTCCCAGCTAATATATTTATATGTTTTCAACCTAACAAAATAACATTAGCTTTTGTTGCAGTTAATAAAATTGCTGAGATATTTTTTTAATAAAATCGCACAATATTATTTTTTGAATGTAATTCGGAATTTGAATTCAAAATTTTATTGCTGCATATTTTAAAGTATCCGTTTAGGATATAAGAATATTACTAAAAATGCTAATCTTGCCAACACAAAGTAATCATGAGTCTGTTTTGATTTTTTTTAAATAAATAAATCTTACTACTACAGATAATATGAATTTATTTGTAGAGGATTAATTTAGAGCATGATGCATTAAAATCCTGTATATATTTCATAAGTCGTCTGCTAAATTATATTATAATCAATGAAATAAATTTTTTTCACTTTATATGGTATGAATTTTGTGTCATTTTAATGTTTTATTTTGCACCTGAAATACAAATAATAATCTTACAAGTCAAAACCTTGTCTCTAGGGATCTCGTTATAAATTGACCTTTGATGGCATTTACCACTTAGACATTCCCAAATCAAGACAATATGATCAAGGTAAAGTCGAAGTATTTGCCCGTAATGGAATGGGCGAAGCTTATTGTTGGACTACATTAGAAGTGAGACCAAGGCACGATGACTATAGAGTTGTTCTTAAAAATTCACCAAGACGTAAGTTTTTTTACATTTTCTGTATAGTATTTAATACAGAAAAATGAGCTGCAAAATATATTTATGTTGCTATGGAAAAAAAATTGATAGTTAATATCTACGATGGAGTTTTAAGAATTTTTCTCGTTTAAATATCTAATAAATATATGATTGATATTTTTGTATATTATCGCTTATCTTAAAACCAATTTTTATTTAATTCTTTTTGCCAAATTCTCAAAGCATTTTTTTCTCTTCGGTTCTCTAATAGAGCTCTTATTTAAAAATTTTGAAAAATGCTTCTAAAATTAAACATGCTACTAATTCTTGCTTTTTAGTCGCTTTTAACTGACATATTATGGTTGATTAATTCTGATTTGTGTTTATCACATATTGTAAATAGATATCTAATATGAATTAACATATAATTTTTATTCTTATAATTAACATATGCTTTGTATTTGAGCGTTTATTTCATTATCAGACCTGTAGCAAACTTTATAATCAAAGCATGAACAATTTACCTTCACTTCTGAAACAACAAAACTAATGCTTTATCGTAATGCTTAGAAAATACTTTACACTAACTTCAAAACTATTCAGATGAAGTTATTAGTGTGTGTTAATTAAATAAATAAACACCAAAGCCTACGCCAAAAAACTTCACAATACTCACTTGATGATGCTGGAAGATATATGCTTCATAGTTCCTCCATTCTTTGAAGAGGCTACCGGTTGAGATGGAAAGCACCGCCTAATAATAGGTATGGTCTATCTGCTTTAACTGCTTTTAATAACAAATGAATACACATTGTTTAAATCATATTCTGTTTTCTTTTTAGTGAATCTGAGTGAGTTAACGTTTTAAAGAAATTATCGTTTATGGGTTTTTCTTTTTAAATGTGTGAATGTGAAACCCATTATTAGAATGATTGAAGAGATCTTATATTGTCAATTATGGATAGATTTTGGAATATGAAATTTATTCAGAACAATGTGTCTTTGTTTGTTTTGCATGGCTTTTTGCACGATTAAACTTTTAACTGATTTAACTAATTTTTCTTTACATTAATTCTAAAGAAAAAAACTATTTTTAAGAAAGGTTTTTTACTTCTATAAGCTGCATTACTTATTTTTACTTAAATTTTATTACTTTGTTTTTGCATATCTTATAAGTGTTTTAAGTACACTTCATCAATATATAAATGATAACTTCTTTACTGAAAATAATTTTTTGAAGGCATTCTTTCCTCGACTTCATTCTTTTTTCCCCTTAAATGACAAAGTGCCATAACTTATCTAAAAGATGAAATGCTATTTTTTCACTTCTTTAATTGTTTGATTTATTTATTATTAGACCAGCAAAAAATTTTTGATTCTATATTTTAGTTTCTTAGATGAAGATTTATAAATTATTATATTATTATAAATATATTGTGATTTTATTTAAAATTTACACTAGTAAATGATAGAAGATTTGAGTATCAGAATTACTGCTGTCTGCCATTGCAATATACCTTGTTTTTTTTACAGTATTAATAATATATTGCTGATTAAAAACACTTCAGGTCATGAGATAAAATTTCATAATAATTGGCTACTTTAATGTTTGTGAGCATATTGCTCTATAAATGATTTTATTTTATTTTTTATTCTGACAGTTTTTATGTTTTCTTATTTTAGTACACCATATTTTAATAATTTATAGCTAATTCTACTATAAATTTTTTTCTTTCCCTTTGCTGAATATTTTTCTTTACTGAAAACTTTTAAAGAAAACCCTGTATAAAAATAAATTTACAAAAATCAATTCTAATATCGATTTACACAAATTTTGTTTATAAGAATTTAAGCTTTTTATTTCCATCTCTCTTTTTGTCGATTTATTTTCTACTCTTTTGAAAATTACAGCTTTCAGGAAGTAATTCTGAAACATATATATGGAATAAGAAGAAGCAGGTTAAGCTTTTAATGTTTTTTCTATTTAACATATCTTATAAATTGAAATTTTAGCTTGGTATGATGCTGAAATCAAATCCTATCAGAAAGTTAGGACAGAATGTGAACTGGAGAAAGTATTTGAAGAAAAACTTACACCAGGTGGTACTCGAATAAATGTATGGCAAACAAAAGAAGACGAAGAAGGTATGCAATTTCTTATCGATTATCTAACTATGTTAATATAATTAATATGCAATTAATTGGTAGAATAAATTTAATTATCATTAATTTATTCAGTATTCCAGCAAATAAGTATTATAAGGGAAATACCTTTGATCTATTAATTTTTTTTAATTACTTGGCAATGAAATGTTCATAAATTTCTAATATATTTTGTTCTAAAATTTCCAAAAAAAATATTTTGATGATTATTTAAACATTTTAAATACATTTTAATGTTTTTTTCCAGTTATATGAAAGTATCTACTTTATTTAAAACAATATTATAACAAATAACAGATATAATATAAATAAAATTTATTCTCGAAAAATACATAAAAATTAGCAAATTAAGGAAAAGATATACAACTCAAATACCTGATACAAATACTATATTTCAATCACAGTACTTTATTTCACGATACTTAAAAAAAAATCAAACTAGTGATAGAAAACCTTTCTGACTTTTCTTTTTATTATTAAATTCTTTAGGAGACCATGTAAAAGAAATCAAAAGGCTAGAGGAAGAAGACACAAAAAAACTTATTCCTGAAGTCAAACGATACAAAAGTGAAGCTATGTATGTAAGTACACATTATTATTATGAATATACTTCTACTGGTAAATAATGAGATGTTTAGTAGCATATTTCCTTATTACTTTGACAGAAAATAAAACATTTTCTTACATAATGATTTTAAATGATTGTGAGTTTAATTTCTAAATCTTTTTTTCTCTCGTAGATTGACCCAGTTACTGGAGAAAAGCGAACTGAGGAACAATCACAAGTTTTGTATTTGGCTAAAACTTATCAAGAACAAGCAGAAATGTAAGTATCAATCGATGTTTTTGTGATAAAAATGCATATTTTGCCTTTTTTTCTGTTATAAGATATATATCAACACATATGTAGTCATATAGAAAAGTGATTTCTTAAAAAATATTTATGTTTTAATCTTTCCAAGTAAAAAAAAATAATTTTTGTTTTTTGGTGTTCTGAATTTCTATTAGCTAGTAATATGTACCAAATTTATTTTAGTACAAAACTTATTTTTTAATGCTCATCTTGATGCCTTAAATATAATTGTTATTATTATTTAATTTGGATATAGAAAATATCTGAGAGTTTCTCTCTAGGACTGTCATTTATCTATTCGTTAATAAATTTACAGTGACAGCCAGAAGGTGAAAGTTCCTCGTTTACCATCTTCTCCACAAGAGAGCTCTGTCTACGGAAAAGAAGTTCATGTCTCAAAACAAAAGCAAACCCAAAAAGAACAAAAAGGGGATTTAGAAATAACTCGCCACAAAACTGTGACCGAAACAAGGGAACAAGAGCATAAGGCTGTGACAAAGGAAAGAAAAGTCATTGGTGTTGTAGTAAGTGTCTAATTTACGTTTTTATTCCCTTTGTAATAATTTATGGAATTAAAACAGTATCGATTTGCTAATGGTGCTGCATGTTCATAATAGACAAAGCATGATTTTTACATGCATAGTTTTTTAATGTAAATACATGATTGATTGTAATTATTGAAAATCGGTTCATTAATGTAACATTATATAATTGAATATAATTAATCTGTGAAAAACTAAGACTATATGATAGTAACATAAGAATAGAAAAGAAATAATTTAAAAAAATTCTGATCATTGCTTTGTTATGATACAGACGAGAATTTTTATTTTTATTTTTTAAGTTTTAAAAGTTTAGAAAAAGTTTTTAAAAGTTAAATTAGTGTGTTTCAAATATTTAGGCACATTTTGATAAATTTTTACTAACAATGAATGATTTTTTATTATTAACAACATCTTTTTCTTTACCCACCTCTCCTCTAGCCTGAAACAAAACCTCCTATGTTCACTAAGAAAATTGAGCCATGCCGTGCATTTGAAGGTGAATCTGGAAAATTCGAGTGTGTTTTTACAGGATCCCCAGCACCCCACATTACTTGGTTTAGAGAAAACTTTCCCATTAAAGATTCTCAGGACTTCCAGGTAATTTCATTTCTTTTACATATATATTACTTTTCTGATTACCTGCCAATTATTCCGTCATTTTGAATGCATGTTTTGTCTTGGTTACAGTATAGGATTCATTGTTGCAGTTTTTGTAGGCACATTCAGATCTTTTCTTTAAACAATTTTTCCTTTCACAAAATATATCTGTGTGTATTTCTGGGGGGGGGGGGAACTGAAATTTTTGGAAGGAAAATTTAAAAATATATATATTTAAATTTTTTTAATTAATTACTAAATTGTGAATCTAAATGTCTTTTACAGATAACAACTACTGATACAACATCTATTCTTATCATCAGAGAAGTATACCTGGAAGACAGTGGAGTATTCAGTGTAAAAGCTGAAAACAGAGGGGGATCTGCAAAGAGCTCTGCCAACTTAGTTGTTGAAGGTAAAATTTTCCTATGTAATCTATTTTAAGATTATTCTGTAGAAAAATTGAAATTAATCTATTATACATTCTCACAAATTATTAATTAATGAACAGTCTACCATAAATCCCAAAGCATATATTTTTATTTCGTACCCATTTCTATAGATAATTAAATCTATTTTTATGCACTTTAATAAATTAAATTATTGCTATTAATTAAATTATTGTTAACAGTATCGAATAAAATGATAATTTTTATTAGTCTTTTTTCCAATTTATTTTTATCCCAAAGTGGAGTTTCTTAAAATTAATCTAAATAGATACGCATTTTTTTTTTGTTTTAATACTTTTAAATATTCCATATTCCATTGCAGAACGCAAAGAAGAAGTTCGAGGAACTATTCCACCCAGCTTCGTGAGAACCATCCAGGACACAACAGCCAAAGTTGGACAACTTGTCCGGTTAGACGCAATAATTGCAGGATCAAAACCACTAGATGTTTACTGGCTCAAAGTAAGTTTTCGTTTCCAAAAAAATTACATTGTAAGCTTTCAAAATAATTAAATGTTCAATTAATTTCGTAAAGTATGGAATATACCGTTTAAATCCCATTATGTAACGTGTGTAACGATTTCATGAAAAAATTTAATAAATGTAAAACTTGTATTTTCTGTATGAACATAAGGACCAATATGTTTCCTTGTGGGTTTTTTTTTCTTTTACTATGGATTTTTTTAATAGTAAAATTTAATAATAATTGTAAAAATAAACCGAGTTTTCAAGTATTCATTATAGATAAAATATACTCTTCTACTTTATGAATTATTTAATATAAAAATGATTAAATGTGCTTCAAAATGCATGTTCTAACTATAAAATAAACACAATTTTTAAAATGGACATAAAAGTTATGACTTTACAACAGAATTTTATTTTTAAAGAAAATTCTTGCTTATCTGTGCTCAGATTCTAACATTTTGAATTGGTCACAAATGAAAATCTCAGTACACTCTAATATTAATTTACTTATGAACTATAAAGTGAACTTATTTTCAGTTTTCTTATTACAGTGAAATTTTCACCACCCCCTTTTTTGATAATTTTAATTTAAGAAGTTACAAATTTAAGGAGATATTGCTAAAATATTTATCTCCAAAAATTATGATTAGCTAGCTGATCATTTACAAACAACAATCTCTTTGGAGAAACTATTACTTCTAGGAAATTCCTGTGGAATAGAGTGAATTGCATTAAAAGAATTAAAATAAATATTGCGTTGCTTTATATTTTCCCAAAAAAACTTTTATTTTTTATTGCAGATCTTTAACCACCAATATTTAACCATTTATAAATACAAAAATAAAGGATTATGTTTTTTTTACTAGTGAAACTTAAATTTTATGAAAACCTGATTATCTCAATGAAAAAAACAAAAGGTGTTTGTTTTGAAATTTATATATAATGGTGGTTCGTTTTACAGAACGGCAAGAAAATCGTTCAAGATATCACACATAAAACTTTAGAAGAAGAAGATAAATATACTTTGATGATTTTGGAAGCATCTACCGAAGATGGCGGATCTTACGAATGCGTCGCTATAAATAAAGTTGGAGAAGCTCGTTGCCAAGCCAATGTGCAAGTTCAAGGTGAATCTTTCTATGCAAAATATACTTAAATCATTATACAGGTACGCCAGAGAAACTTACTTATTTGAAAGGTCAATATAAACAAAAGTACTTCAGTTATTGTTTTAATTTTTTTTATTTGAGAACATAATATCCCAATTTTTTTTCATACAGTTTTGCAAATGGCATCAGTTAAATGTCGACCCCCATTGCGTATACACTGATTAAGTCGATTTTTGATGTTCGTGTCCACTCTTTGTAACATATCAATCGGAATGTTGGCAATGGCGTCGCGAATGTTGTTCTTGAGGTAAGCTATTGTCCGTGGTCGATTGACATAATCCGGGGATTTCAAAGTGAGCTTCGTCACTGAAAAAAGCGACAGCGTCTTCAGGCAGGTTGTCAAGTAGCATTTCACATGCATTTTGACGGGCAAAAAAATTGCGTTCAATTAATTCTTGCACAAGAGCCAATTTATAGGGATGAAATTGAAGGTCTTGATGGAGAATTCGTCGAACAGTGGTGTAAGAAATTCTCAGAGCAGCTGCGTGTTTGCGAGCCGAACGCCGGAGAGAACGCAGAACTGACTGTCTCACTATTTCGACATTTTCCATAATTCTGGTGGTTCTTTGATGTCCATTTCTGGGTTTAACGGTACTTCCACACTCCCGAAATGAGTTAACCCACAACATTCGAATTACGGCCAGGAACGGGTCTGTGAGAAGGAATTTCAAAGCGAGCGCGGAAAAGTGAGCGACCGTTAGAAAAGAAGCTATCGACGACAAAGGCTCGATGTTCCCTAAATGAGAGCATGATGGATTCCGACTTGAGGGAGATACAAACTTGGGGACTTCCCCTCCAGCAGAGCTACCTTTCATCCCTCTACCTACTCAACCCATCGCTCGGGGAGTTTTTTCAAATAAGTAAGTTTCTCTGGCGCACCCTGTATTAATTTAATATAATATTACAATTACTGTTGACAGTTGGAATATAAATTAAAATTTAAGTATAAGTCTACTTTAAACAAATTAATCATCTGATGTAGAACTTCTTCTTACAGTTTATACTTTAAAAAAGATATAAGCACATTGTTGGAATTCAAAATTGAATATTTATTGGAATTTTGTCCTTACTTGTTTAGCTGCTCCATCTGCTAAAGCTAAGGCTGCTACTCCCAAAAAGACAGATAAAAATGTAAAAGCTCCTGAATGTGTTGAACCTTTAAAAGATGCTACCGTAAAAGAAAGCCAGCCAGCTGTGTTCCGTTGTAGATTCTCTGGCTCTCCAGGTATTTTATATTTCTACTTTAATTCTCAAATCTTATTAAATTTTTTTTTTGTTCTTTGTGTATTTAGAGAATGATGTTAAAAGGTGTGGCAATGTACAAAATGTAATTCTTTTGCTCTATTGGCTATTTATTTTTACTTAGCGAAACTATATATATATATATATATATATATATACTGGATATTTAAACAAATGAAATGTGTCACTTTCTCTAAATTAGCTTTAGTTTAAAACTTTTCCTTTTCCTTCAATAAATGAAGATTTCAAATCTAATAATGAAATTAGAGTAATATATGCTACGTTAATGTTTGGTTAAAATAATGTTCTTTGAAGATACGATGAATTATTTTTATAACGTGCTATTTTTAGTAAGAAATAAGATTTTTCTGATGGAAATTAGTTTTCAAAAGCATTTTATTTTAATGTTTTAGCACCTCAAGTCAAATGGTTCCGAGGCGAAATTTTAGTAAAACAATCGCGATATTTTCGAATGTCTGTGGAGAATGATGTCTACACCCTTCGCATATCGGAAGCTTTCCCTGAAGATGAGGGTCAATATAAATGCGTGGCCACCAATTCTGCAGGAACAGCTTCTACAAGTGCCAACCTTCGAGTTATTGGTAAGAATCTTTTGACCATAATTTTGTATAAGCACTATTAAGTATTTCAAAGAAGATTGAAAACAACAACATACAAATAGTTTAAGCTATCAAGATTTCTTTCAAAATATATATGTAATTATTTTAGTTCATCATATTAGGTTGTGTTTTTAAACTGGAGTAAAAACATTCGAAGTAAAATACTAATAGTAAATTATGTAATTAACCCTTTATTGACTAACGGTACTTAAAAGTACCATTAAAATCCAGCTTATATCTTTATTATAGGACTAATTTTGCTTATTGTATTCTAAAGAACACGAAAAATGTAACCCAAATAACATGAAGTGAATATAAGCTAAAAGTAGGAATTAAAAATATTTAATTAATAATTAAACTAATTAAGATATTTCTGTTAATTACATTCTTTTTCTTGGGGTCCCCTGGGATGATTCTGCAAGGAAAATAAACGACTGGTGCTAAAATAAAGTTGAAAAATGGACGGCAACATAATTCGGTAAATAAAGGGTTAAGGTGAAATAGTAGTTTAACAAACTTTTACTATACAGTTTATTAATTTTTTTGTTAGTAAGGATAGATATCATGTAATTTAAAGTTAATGGAATTTAATGCCAAAAACACGCGAAGAGAACTAATATCAGAAAATGTTTTCTAAAAGTTGAAATATATTTTTCAAATTAATTCTTTTGGTCCAAATTTTTTAAAATATTTGTTTTTTTAAAACTAAAACTATCAAATAACTTATTCAAATATTTTCAATCAATAAAACATTTTATTCCATCTTCACTTGCATTCTTGAATTATTAGATCTTTAATATAAATGTTGCTCATAATGTGGAGTTAAGAAAAATGTCTAAAAACATGTAGCTTCTTTTGTTATTGATGTTCTATGTATAATTTTTTGAGAAAATGCTACCAGATTTTTCTTTAATTATATAAAATTTTTGAATTTATTGTCTTATTTTCTGTACAACAATTATTAAATGTAATGCAAATATGTAATTAATTTTGCCTGTATTTTATGAACAGTTCCAGAAGTAACTGAAGTTCCTCCTGCTTTGAGTCCTTTGGCTGATCTGACAGTACCAGAAGGCTCACCAGCACGTTTTGTAACTGCAGTTACAGGAACTCCTACTCCTAAAATCACCTGGTATAGAGAAGGAACTGTAGTGAAGCCCAGCCATGACTTTCAAGTAATTAATATTCTTCCAAATTTTTAAATATTCTTAAATTAAATTACATTTAAAATTTTATCATTTCAGAAATAAATAATAAAAAATGTTAATAATACTTTCTAATTTTCTATTAGCTTTACTCAATTTTTTAGTGAAGGAAGTTTACTAAAAGTGACGTTCAAAATAAAATAAAAAAAGTATTTGATCGTTTGACAAACAGAGCTTAAAGAACCAAAGTTCGATCTGCTACTTTTGTTTCTAATTACGATAAGCGCATAGTACCTATTCAAATATTGTTAACTAAGTTTTTAAAGTATGCAAATGCAAGTGATAATTAATCTTTTTTTAAAAAAAAAATATGGAAAAATTCTTGTAAATGATAATATGATGTGTATTTTTAAAATTCTAAGCCACATTTTATTTGAATATGGAATTTTGATTTTAAATTATATAATCTTGCTGACAGTAATTAATATTAATGACGTCATAAGTAACGGATGCAGATTACAGATTCACCTTGGGACTTAAATTAAGTTGTTGTTGATAGCAGCCTAGAATATTTCTTTCTTTTTTTACTTCTTTGTAGTTTAGCCTTTTTTAATGTGGTTTCAAGAAACATAAAATTCACGATTTAGCTCGATAAAAATAGAATTAGTTATCATTTAATGAAATTTTAAAATCTGTTGAAATTTGAAATTCACACTGATTTATGTCATATTGATTTGAAGTTAATTAGAAGTAGAAATTTGTAATTGTAATTTGTAAATTTCAATTGATGTCAGATGACGAGACGAACCATTAAGTCAATTTTCAAGCATCCGTGACATGAGGCAGGATCGAATAAAATCTTCTAGGGGCCCTTAAGTGTTGTAAATCTCTGGCTTTTTTCCTTTCGAATTATAAAAATCAACTAATTATTTTATCGATTTTAATTGATTCCTTTATATCTTTTGTGTATCTGATAGCAATAACAAAACGTTTCATGGCAAATCCTTTTTTAAAAGTTTGGTTTCAGCAATGACAAGAATTATAAGTTTTGTTTAAGAATAATTTTAAACAGTAAAAAAAAATTATGAAATTTATTTTTGACTAAGTCTAAGTAATATGTTATAACAAAGCGAGACTTTTCTTAAAATTATAGAACACCACATTTTTAAAAATTTATAAAATGTCATAATATTAAACTTACAAATGGTAATTAATTAGAAAAAATGTCACTTGATTAAGATAACAAAATTAATATTAACAATACTTGATTTTAATTTGAATGTCCAATTATACTCATCTATCATAAAATGGAAGCACAAAATGAAATAACTTTCGAAAAGTTGTAGAAAATCTCGAGATCTCGGGCTGCTTACAGTTGTAGTAGCCCTACGAAATTGTCTATTTTGTTTGTTTTCGGACGGAAAAGGATATTTCATTTTAATTGTAAGTATAAATGACCCATGTGATATATCTTTAATGGAAAATCTATAACTTGCAATCCACTGGTTCTGAAATCGTATCTCTACCTTCGAAATACTCAGGCATTTACACTTAAAAACATCTACAGGAAACATTTCTAAGAGAAAAGTGTTATATATGTGCATGTGTATCATGCACGAGATATTTTCACAGATTAGAAAAATTATTCTAAAATTTAATTTTATTAAAAAACACACCCTTTTGTTTGAATAGTCAAAAAATTTGAAATCTCCTTTCAGATGTTCCAAGATGGTGGCTCATGCTCCTTAGTTATTAGACAAACTTATCCGGAAGACGAAGGAGTCTACACTTGCAAAGCCACCAACACAAGTGGTCAGGCTGAAACTTCTGCTCGCCTGACTGTTGAAAGTAAGCGCTAGACAGCAGTTTGGTCGATTTTTCATTGAATGCTTGCTTAATTTAAAGAAAATCAAAATTTCTCTTATACTGTGTACATATTTGTGTGGCCATTTTTGCCTATTTCATCAAGTGTTACAAATGCATGTGTGTATAAAAAATGTCAACGATCTTATAGCTTCCTAGGTTTAGATAAAGAAAAACTTATCGTTTTTTATGTGTGTGATAATTTTTGTAAAGTAAGCGCATGTCTTCGAAATCATTTTATTTATCATTATTATTTAATTTGGCATTGAAGATAGATTAAGGTGTATTGCTTTACTGAGAATGAAATGATTATTAAATAAAGATTCCACTGATTAAATTATGAATCATAATTTTACGATCGAGTGAAAATTTCATATAATGTAATTTTGTTATTTTCAGAAAATTAATATATTAATTAATTCACACTTTTCACCAAATTTGAAAACCTTGCTATTTTGTATATAATTTCTAATACAAATTAACAATCTTTTAACTTCACTTATTGAAGAAATTTCTAGAAGAGAGTAATTTCAAATCAAAGCATCTATTTCAATTTTATTTATAATTTTTCTTTTTGATAAAATAAATCGCAATATTTTGCATTAAAATATAAATCCATTTTCATTATTAATTTTTCTCTATTAAACTATTTATTATTATTCAATATATATTTCATTCTCAGTAAAAGAGAATTGAACTATCTCTGAAACGCTCGACAAAAATTTTTAGTGTTTTTGTTTCCTGTTATCTGAGATTCTCTGCTATAGAAAGTTACAGCAGAATGCATAAGGAAAATCAAAACAGACTTCAAGAAAATGTACATCTCATTAGATAGTTGATAAGTTCCTGATTATTTGTGCTTCGAAGAACATATTTCTCGAGATGGCATTTGGACCAACTTATACGTCATATAAAGAAGCAAATTATGTGCCATTATGTCTAAGCTAGAAAGAGAAAGTTAAAATTGGTGATTACTGTTCGAAAAAAATAAATAAGAATTGCTGCTGCCTCTTTCATCAAAGCAATGAAGCTGCTCGAAAGACGTTCTCCAGATCTTTTCCAGGGAAAGTGCAAATCTCCTGCGAGTCTGCTAACTAAATTTAGATGCTGGGTGTGAGCCAATTTTGGACTTCGCCTGAAAAGACATGGTTTCGAATTTCTTTATGGCTCTTCTTTTGCTGATGTCCAGGATCTTCGAAGCATTGTCTACTATGAAAATGTTGATGCCAAAGATTTTATTTTGTTAACCTGCCTTCTGCTATTATGTAATGTGAAATGCAAATTAAAATTTCAATTTTTTAGAACCAAATTAAGATTTTGTCATTATTTCTAATTTTGTCTTTCCAGTTATATCTTATGTTATTTAAAAGAGTGAGTAAATGGAAGAGAGAAGTGCTTTAGTAGCAGAAAAAATTGGAATGCAGGATAGGGTTATATTACTTCTAAAACTAAAATGATATTTTACAATCAATATTATCAGTGTGGTGAAGTATGTATAAAATTTAAATTTTTAAAATTGAAATTGTTAATGGATCTAAAAGAACACACATATTTGAGCATTTAATTCTGCATCATTATTATTTTTTGTGGTTAAGAAATCTTGAGGAAAAGTTTATTATAATGCAACAGACTCTCAAGATAGAAATGGCAACTCACAATGCTTTTAACCTAAAATATATTTAAAATGCACTTTAAAGCTGGGTTTTTTTTCATGACTGTTATATTTTTTCGGTTGACATTGGAAATAATTGAATAGGTTCAACTTCATTTGAACTACTCGGTTTTTTTAAAACTATTCATTTCTTTATCACTTCTATTTTTATGGCAAAAATTTTTCAATCATTGTTCTGAATCATTGTTCTGTTTTAAAGTTCTTTTCTGGCTGTGCTGTTTTCTTTTCTTGCTATTAGTGAAAATTTTAGTTTCTTTTATCTCATATTCTTTGAATTTAATCGTTTTTTTATTATTTATGAAATGGATCTTACAATTTTTATTTTGAAAAATATGCTATTATAATTTCTGTGTATCTGTGTGACAATGGTGCTTCTTTTTCTACTTTTTATCGAAGCAAATTTGATTGATGCATATCCTTTGAAATCCCTGCCTTTTTTCCTCATTTCCGATGGCTTTACATTGGAAAAAAATCAATATTTTCTGTTATGAACTATGTTTATTTACTTTAAATTAATTTTTATTACTAAACTGGCATTAAACTTGCAGTTCATAAATCAGAATTATTGTTCGGTTTTTTCAATAATTTGTCTGATTCCACAGCATTGAAATTAGAAGATTATTAATCGTGTTTATTGAAAAGATACAAAGAATACACAAATAAGAAAAATTCCTTTATTTTTCTTTGAGAGATTTTACACAAATAATTTAATAATTTATTAACAGTATTATGATATAAAATGATCACTCCTTATATAATATAATAAATATCATTATAACAAATATTAACAAGAATTTTGGCATTTCTAAAGATTAGAAAAAATAAGTAACTAAATGAGTATCATAAAAAAAAATATCAGATGGAAGTAGTTTTTCTCTATAATCTGTATAATTGAAAAAAAATTGCAAAAAATGACGGTTAAATTTTACAGTATTTACTTTAAATTGAATATGATTTTAAAAGGAAAGGGAAAAATTATTTAACAAATCTTTTTCCATGAATTTAGATTACATAAATAATTTTATACTGAATGTCATTTCTTTGGTTGATTTGTATAATTCATTGAAAAAAAATCGCTTTATTAAAAATATGCCTTATTTTTTAATTAATCAATATTTAAAACTATTAACGCATTATTATAAATCTTCAATATTCGATGATAAGTTCGATTTCAAACGCTAAAAGATTCCAGAAGGAATAATTTAAAAGTTTTAATTTTAAATACTTTTTTTTGTAAGGAAGCCAAATTTTTCTTTAATATTTAGTTTCATTAAGGCTCAGGTTTCACGCCAATTTTCAAAACCAGATTTTATAATATATTTTACCAATACTCAGTTGTTACGTTTTTGAATTTCATGCTAGTTTTTCTTCTAGTTATAAAAAGGAAAATTTTAGTCAACCGGTCATTAGTTGCGAAGCAAAATTACAAAAAAAAAAAAAAGCTAAACAAACTATCTCAACTTTTAAAATTTAAATAAATTATGCTTAGTGACACGTTCTATAATTTCAATTATTACAGCTGGTAAGGATATTTTTAAATATTAATCGGAATAAGCATCGTTCTATATTTGTGGATGATACTGAATACTTACCTTCTAATTTTAAAACTCGTTACTCGTTTCTTTTTTCTTATTTTCCATTTTTACAAGTTTACTTTTTTTCAGATTCTTTATTCTTCTTTCTGTAAATAAATAAAAAGGCTAATACTTTCTTATATAATTTTTTACACGCTATTAAAAATTAATTGTTTTTAAATAATTCAAAATGTTTTTTTATTATTATTCTTTTTATAGTTTTGAAACTGGATCTGTACTGTGAATAGAAGATTTTTATGTAAAAAGAATATTGCAGCGAACTAATTTTAGGTTATCTCGATTTGCGCCTTCTTGCAGTTGACATCATTTGTCTGGTAGTTACGAGGAACTCCCTCATTTGTTTTGTTTTATTTTTCTTAGCGGTGAATCACTTTGAAAAGAATTTTGGGGGAGTTCTTGCCTCTTGGCATGCTTCTAATGAATCATAGCTTTATTTTTTATTTTGTGCGAGTCATTACTGTGAGTAAGAAATGTTATTATAGTTTCTTATGTCTTCCTCTAATTCTTTCTCTCTAAATGGAGATGGTTTCGGTTCATTTCCCTTTTTGTTTTTAGAGTAACTGGTGTTGTTTTCACGGCCACTGATTAATGAAAAACAGATTATACATTTTTATTTATTTATTTAATCTTTGAATATTTTATATTGCTTTAATCGATATTACTTCTTCAATTTTTTGTTTTATCGATAAAAAATAACTTAACTTATTTGCGTATTATTAAATTAATGAAGAAACAAGACATTATATATATTTTAATCTAAACAGGAATTATGTAAGGTGACATTTGACTTCAGTGTAATTATTTTAAATTTTTACAAATACTTTAATATTTGATTTTATCAATAAACTATTTTAAAAATCTCTTCCTGCATTTAAGTTGCTGCTACTATAATCATCTCTCTTTCGAAGGAAAAAAGACAAAAAAGTTAATATTTATGTAGTATTATATACTTTCAATTTTTATCTTCTTTTATGAAAAAGTTGAAATTAAGCAAAAAAGGTTTCTAAGTACATACTTCGAGCATTTTTCTAATCTCCCCTATAAATTTACAAACTGACTGTGTTGAAAATAGCTTTATTGCTCCTCTTGAAAGTGATGATAACTTATTGTTGTTGAAAACGAAGATGATTTTGGACTTTGAGTCAATGAAGTTTAATTGCATTGTGTAAAATTGCTGCTGTTGGAATGTAGAAAAGTTAACGCATGAATGAATTTCGCTATTCAGTATGAAATATCTTCTTGATAAAGGCTGAACATTGCTGTTGAAAGTCGATAGAAATTTGCAAATCTCAGAAGGTGTGATTTAAGAGGAGATTCAAACAAAGGTTTGGCGTACTAATGTCTAATTATTTGGATGTACAAAATTGTACAAAAAATTTAGTACAAATGTTCAGCATTTAGAGAACTAACCTGTTACTCTAAAACCTCTTTGCATTTTTTTAAAGCATATTTATGAAGAAAAAAAAAAGAAACTGGAAATAAGTGAACATTTAAATAGGTTTGAAATGAATACAAGTTTGCTAAATAACATTATGATTTAAATTTGATTTATAAACTAACACTCTATGAACCAAAGTTAAATAATGTTGACTGTTTATCCAATTTATGATAACTGACATGGAATGAGAATGAGAAGAATTTCAATTAGGAAAGAACTTTGTCTAATCTAGACCAACATGTTTCCTTTTGCTGTGTCTTCGGCTCTCCATAACACGGTTCCGGTAAAGAACAATTACTTCATTAAGATTCTCGATTAAACCATGAAGATAGATGTTGTCTTTTTGATTAAATGCCAATTCTAAAAATACCTATAGTTGCTCTCTTTGATGCTATCACACGTGTTACAGAAGACAGATACACCTGTCCTACTTTCATTACCTGTTTTCATCACTGGCAAGAGGAGCAAATTATTTTGTCACGCACAGTCCAAACATACAAAAAATAACGCTGTTTCATGTTATCACTCTTAGATCTTTTCAACTTTTGCCAAATAAATATGTTCAAGCATAAATGCTGTTTCCATCAGAATATCTTAAGGTGTTCGCGAATCTTGTCATATCTTTAGCGATCATTTTCAGACTTTAAGTATTTTGTAACAATGTTGCAAGAATAGATTTTTAAATAAAAACTATCTCCTTCTTATCATCAGAGTTAAATAATTATGACAGATATAATCTATCTTATATATTTCAATTCTAAAATATATTAAACTTATCAATAGTTTATTTTTGATTGGATTTACAATTCAAAAAAGAGGGCTTATTTACGATATAATCTCCATGCTAATCATGCATCTCTAATACGAAAAAACTGAGATCTAATATATAGATACTTAATATTTGATGTAAGATTCATTTTCTATGCAAAGATTTTGAAATATATATTTAAATGAAGATGCTATAATTATAAGGGCTAAATTATTCATTTATTATCTGCTAGAAAATGTTCTCTAAGCAAAAAAGAGTTTTTAAAATCTAATGTATGAAAAATTAAAAATGTTTCTGTGAATTAGCTGAAGATATCTAACGTGAAAAAAAAAGAATTATTTAAAAATCTGGTATAGTGTTGACGATATATAAACAAAAAGATTAAAAGAGATGTTTTCAATATAAGCTTTAGTATATTATAATGAAATAAATAAATAAAATTGATTTTGGAAGCACATTAAAATAATCGGTTTATATTCTTTTTTTAATATAAAAGTTTTGACGTCTACAAATAAATATAAAACTGAAGGTTTTTAAAAGAGTAATGATTAGACAATCGTGAAATATATGCATTGTTAGAACGGGCATAAAAAAGGTTTCCTCAATTAGTAAAATGCATGAAACTAAAATAAGTTTATGAAATAGGAATTATTGATTTCTTATTTGAATATGAACAATCTGGTTATTAAATATATTCTTTTCCATGACGATGCAACTTATACTTATTTCAGAAAAAATTCCTTTGCAAGAAGTCGTGCCTTCCAAAGAAAAAGGGACGAAGAAACCAAAGCCGAAACCAGTGGAAGAAAAACCCACTCCACCTAAATTCACTAAGCAACCAAAGCCTCAAACAGTTAAAGAAAAAGAGAAGGTAGTTTTAGAATGTAAAGCAGTTGGTCACCCAACTCCTAAACTTACCTGGTATAAAGATAATGTCCCCATCCAATCTTCGAGGATATACAAGATCACAATAAAAGACGACACCAGCACCTTAGAGATACCAAATGGTCAGCTCACTTCCTGTGTTTACACATGCAAAGCAGAAAATTCGGTGGGGCAAGATGTCACTTCAGCCACTATTAATGTTCAAGGTATGTTCTTTGATCCTTTTTTAGTTGTTTTATCTTTCAGGTTCCAGCAGAAGTCGGAAGAAGTTTCCATCCAATTGAGTATTTTGAAATTGTAACTTAAATGACGGTAAAGTCTTCTTTCACAAATCAGAATCGCATTTTTCTCAGATTTCAAAAATTCTGAGAAAAAAGTCGTACTATGTGCGAAATCAGAAATTTATTCACAATGACGATTTAGCTGTAATTTTGTAGCAGCTCAGTTCAGGGATAATTTGTTCCATTCGATATCTAATTAACTATTAATCGTCGAAATTTAAAAGCTACAACGTTGATTTATGAACACAAAAATCTACATTTCCAATAATCTTGTGCAAATAATAATAACAATTCCTTTTTACAGTTTTTCATCCATGGAAATAAGAGAGAATTCCAATGTTTATTTTTCAGTTCATGTTGTTATGTTAAGAAATTGTTTCCTTCTTCCTTCTAATTTTCTCTTAAATTGAATAATGCAATTTCTACTTGATGATTCTTTCAAAATTCAGAATCGCACATCACATTTCAGCAAAAGCATTTCACACCAGAAGATTTTAATGAAACCACTATAATTCAATAAAAGTACTTACAATATTTCTTTCTCAAAATACATCCTCGGCACTAAAAACACTCGTCGCTGTACAGTCTTCTAGAATTCTCTATGTTTTGTGTTGGAGAATATTAGAGATACTTGTTAAAGTTCGATGTTCCTTATGATTCATACAATCCTTTCAAAAAATGTGAACAGTCTTCTGAGCATAATACAGTTTCACAGTATCATTATTGAGGTGATTTCCAGATATTTCTTCTTCAGATCAACTGTTTCAGAACTCAACAGAAGTAAAATTTTGCACCATTAGAATGTAACTACCGTTTCTGAGACAAAATGAGTTGTAATGTTCGAAATGCAATTTCGAACGTCGCGCGGTTAGAGTACTCACAGGTTAGGAATAGTTCCAGAAAGACAGCGATTGGACTGCTCACGAAGAGGAAAAATTTTCCAACTCTGCGGGCGTGCCCTCCTTCCCATCAGGGGAGAAAATGACAATTTTCATGACCATATCTGGTGAGATCCAAAAATAAAAATCTCCTGCCCTGATTCACGTCATCCCCTGCTCGATGCACTCCCTAGAGACAGAAATAGTGCCGAGATCCGAGAACTATCTTTAACTTCCAACTTCTCCTTTCTGTGACTCAGTTTTTGCTGTAATAGAGTGATTTATTTTGCCGGGAAGAAGGAATGATATTCTGTACGACATTTTTTTTTCTTTGCATTTAAGGTGAGGCAAAGTTACTCTAACCGTTACCTCATCCGTCTTCATTCCTCCAACGCTTTTCGTCAAGGTTGACTTGAGACTTAACGATTCTGATCATGGCACACTTTTTTAGGTGCTGTTGCTTTTAGAAAATTACTCACATGCAACAAACTTCATCAGTGCATTCAGTTTCATCCAAGAAAAACATTGAACTTATTAGAATATTCTTTCCTTTTCTTATTGCATTTGGATCCCTTTAACTTGCTTTTTGGTATTGTGGGATTTTTTCCTCTTCATATTAGTAACTTCTTAAAGCAAAAGCATTTTCACCAATCAAGTATTTTGACAAATTTGTCTTTAAGATTTTAACGACAAATTTGTCAAAATACGCAATACGCGTTTTGTCTTTATAATTTACTTTATCTATTAAAAGATATAATCTGTCTAATGCTTTGATTTGTCTCACTTCAAAACTAACTCATTAACACTTAGTATTTTATAAAATAAAGACTTGTAACATTTAACGGACAACCATCTGCTGGCAGCTGCATGTTAATTGAAAGCAATAAATTTCAATTTCGTTTTTAACTAAAAATATGTTTATATTGTTCATTCACTTTGTTGAAATTCTGAATTTGGTAGTAAGTATAGGAAAACTAGAAAGAATTTTTTAAAAATAAAGTGTAGCTTGCATCTTTTTCTTCCAGGGTTATAATTTGGTTAGAGTAGCTTTTGTACAATCGAGGACTTTCTATCTTTATTTAAAGTTTGTTTCTGTATTGATTCTAATTAAAATTTCATTACGTGTTTTTGTAATTTTTGGTGGGTTTGGCGAAGTATTACATAATCATTTACTGATTTTCAATATATTTTCGGAAGCATGAGGCGAACTTTTAAATCTCTTCTATTAGGTCATGGCATTCACATACAGTTAATCCCCAGTAAGTTTAGTCCCTTAATAGCGCAGTCTGGCGTCCTCATTTTTATACTTCCCATAAATTCATTCGCCTCACTTAATTCACACACTCAGAGAAAGAATACTTAGACTATTCGGGGCAGCTATTTAGATGATTAAAGCATTTGAAAATTTGGCAATAGTCCGCTTGTGTTTAATAAACGCAAGAATCCAAAGATAGTTTCACCATGAATCTAGTGATACAAAATAATAACGCCGAAGCATCTTCGAATCTAACATATGATTATTTTTTAAATATATTTCATTGATTTTACATCAAATATATATTTCATGATAAAACAACTTTGGATAATAAAGAAAAAAATTATAATGTAACTGCATGCCGAAGAATTGTATTCTCACTTTATATGGCTTTGTTTAATTGTGTATCCCTTTCTCCGTACATTCATTTCTTAATTTCAATCCCTTTTTAATAGGACAAGCAGTAAGCTGCCGTGATATTTATTCGTCTCTTACATAAAAAAATGGCATTACATTATTTTGCTAAGTTTCTCTTTTATATAATTGCATTTCTAGAAATTAATCATTATAGATGAGGGCTGGAGTTGTAAGAAATTTTGAAATCTACA
>JAPMOQ010047600.1:246561-259739 GCA_026543055.1 Argiope trifasciata | reverse complement strand
TTTTTTTAATTTCAGAATTACTAATTCGTAACATTCAGATGGCTAAATAACTCGTGTTAATCGCTTCATTAATCTAAATTTAGTAGTTGCTTCTCTTCTTTCCTTAGGTTTTCAGTTTGTCCAGGAATAATCGCAGCTAGCGCTGCTTTTTTTTTTCTGCAGTCCTTTCCTTTCCGCATTCTAAATCTTATAGTTCATCTCAAAATAACTTGCTTACAATAGCACGGAATTTGTTGCACCACATATCGTTGTGTTGCTTTATTTATTTATTATTTTTTAATTTTTTTATTGCTGTTCTTAAAAATAAACAAACAGATGCATCGGTATATATATTTTAAATGTTAAGTGATACTGATAATGATAAAATTAAATTGTAGTGAATTTTAATGTTTAATAAACTTACGCTTAATTGTAAGTAGACTACAAATAGTATTTTCTGTACAAAAATTATTAAAATTATCATTGAGAAAATGAATTAATATTTTTTAAATTTTAAAACAAATAAATAAAAGTTACCATCATTTCATTTGAAAAAAGAAAAATTTAGAAATTAATCACAAGATTATTATCATTATTTTTCAATATTAGCAAATTCGTTTCCCAAACGAAGTATTCGTATTGAAATCGAAGGGAGAAGAAAGATTTGCGGCTCTCTAGTTAGTGGCTTTTCGTGGTATGTCAGTATTCAAGCAAAGAAGCAACATTTACAGAAAATAAAAACAATAAATTTTACCTTCCAGCCATTTAGAAGCTTTTTTCAATTGCCGTTAATAAAAATTCAAAACCATTAAAAGTTATAGTAGTTAATTATAATCAGAAATCTTTAAAAAATAATCAGTTATTCATTCTATACTAATTTGTTAAAATAATGATCAAAAGAGCTCAAGAAATTTATGTATAAAAATAACTTACTGAATTTTTTTCTCGCTTCGTTATTTACACTATAATATCAAACGTCATTCAAATTATTTACCATACTATTCAAAATGAACAATATTTAAAATTCGAACCATAGATTTCTATAATGTTTTTTAATAATAATAGTATTGTACTTTTTTTAAAATCTAGTATAAAAGATTTCGTCGCACGCGCCAAATGAAAAATATTAATTCTTATTCAAATCAGTCCTGAAGCTGATTATTATTAAACACACAAGCCGTACCATCAAAGAAAAAATAATAAAACTTAAACCCTGTGCTTTACAATTTCTGAAGGTAATTAAAAAAAATCTTTTACTTAGCTCTAATTTCTTTTTCATAACACCAGTTATAATATGAAAAAAAGAAAAGAAAAAAAGAGCTTAGTTTAAAATGGTGACTATCAATTTATTAATTTTTATTCGTTGAACATAATTTACTTTGAAGAAATTCCCCTTTCAAAGTTTCAAAAATGAAGCAAGATTATTGCTTCCCTCTCCAATTGATGACGTTTACTTAAAATAACCTTTCCTTCCAGAAAGCGGGAAACCTCCGCAATTCACCGAGCCCCTCCTACCTGTCACTGCTGTGGAAGGCACGAAATTGGTGCTGAAATGCACGGTCACAGGCTCGCCTGTGCCGGACATCAAGTGGTACAGGGAAGGCCGGGAACTGAGACCTACCAGAGACTTCCGGCCCACTTACGATGACCAGACAGGGGAAGCAACTTTGACCATACCGGAAGTGTTTCCAGATGACCAGGGAACCTTCACTTGCACTGCTATAAATAAATACGGCAAAGATGCCACGACGGCACCACTGACTGTTAAAGGTAACTTTATTGTGTCATGTTTTGAAGGTTTCTTAGTTTTAATTAAAATAAGGTAGTTTCGAATTTTGTGTTATGTTTACTTTGAAAATAAACATAATTCATTTATTCCTTTTTGCAGACTTCGATTTAACTTGAACTGTTTCACATTTTTGAAGATGATTTAATCGCTTTGTGTTGTAGAGTTTCTAAGTTTCACACGCTTGTATATTTTCGATAACAGTCAATATTTTAATATGTTTATTACGTAATTGCCCCTTGATAGATAATTAAATTTAGTTTCGATACAAGTGGTTAAACTCAAGATTTTATTCCAAAATTTCACAATATTCATAATGAATTGTAAATTAAAGATCACAAATGAATTTTTAGTGCAAAATTAAGTTAATAATATGTTTCTAAAAAATCTTCAAATGTTTAAAAATTAATTGAATTCAATTACATTGATTAAGTTAATTGACAATTAAAATTCAATTAAATTAATTGACTGTTTATATATATATATATATATATATATATATATATAATTATTAATATAACATTAATTTTTAATTATTCTCGTTTCCTTTAAAAGAATAAATTGGAAATAAGTAATAAGTATTTAATTTGCATATTAAATCGTTCTATAATTTTTTTTCAAGCAATCATGAATGAATAAGAATGTTGTATAAGAATATCTTTGGATTGAATTAACGTGTTTAACTGCCTCGCTAAATTTTTTATAATGTTTACAAAATAATTTATATAGATCCGCCGGTCACCGGTGATCCCACGGCTGTAAAGGTGTTCAGGAGAAATTATTAAACTGAAATTCAGAAACCATGTTTTTACCGAATAAGTTACCCCCAATAAAATTGTCAGCCTTGTTCTGCATGTCAAAAAGAAAAATTATTTTTTTCCTTAATTATAATAAAAGAATTGAATTGTTTGAATTTAATTATAATAAAAGAATTGAATTGATAATTTATTGTTCTAAATTCTAAAAATTTTTTAATTTTTTTCAGAGGATATCGTGATGATTGAAAAATCTGATTTATACGAGGCCCCAAAATTCATTAAACCTCTCTTACCTGTCAGTGCTCCGGAAGGTGAACCTCTAGAAATGATTGTTGAAGCCACTGGCACTCCTATTCCTACACTACAATGGTTAGTATTTTTTAAATTTTATTTTAAAAATTCCTTTGTTTAAAGAATTTATTTGGTTAATTGGAATAAAAAATTAGGAATTTTAATAGCCTGTGGTGAAAACTGCTATGATTTTGTACAAATAATATCTTATAATGGTACTAAAATTATTGAAGGGTTAATTCTCCAAAAACTCAATAATAAAGTTAGGAATTTTTACTGGAGTTAAGCACAGCAAAAAAGGGCATTAAGATAGCGCATATAAGTTTATTTCAAGAAATATGAAGAATGGATTGCAGATGTTAATGCTGGAAAAATTATCTAATATTTATAAATATAAGAATCGCCGTATCGAAGTTCAAAACAAGCCGCCATTGTATAACAGAATATTGGGGATATGAAGTTACATTTTTGGATGCATCTTAATCAGGAACGTCCCACTTCATTCTAGTTATTATTAGCAGATACTGTTGAATTTCTTTTCACAAAAATAACGACCTTGAGTTCACCAAATACTCCTGAAATTTTCATGCATGTCTTCTGCAATAACAGAGAATACGCGGTGGCTGGATTTGGATATGTTTTTTTCACTCCCTGGTATGATCATTACTATAATAGTTGGTTATTAAATATAATCTTAGTTCACTTTACATCATTATTGTTTTCTTTTGTTGTTGTTATCAGTTTTCAGGTGTCGCCTCATGTTTAGAGGCATAAAACAATCAAATGTCTAGATTTTTGTTAAGTTGATTTTTCCTGAAAAATTAAATTGAAACTAATTAGGTCGAAATCGAAATTGAAATTTAATTTTGAATTAAACAACAATAAGTTCACGAAAAAAAAGTAAATGAAATAAAACCTATTTATGAAACAAATCTAAATTAATATAATTATGTTAACGAAACAAAAACGAAACTAATTACGGAAACGAAACTAAAAATTGGAATCGAAACTAAAAATTATTTCGGATTCGAACAAGTTTAAAATTTAAAATTAAAAAGAAACCAATCATTGTATTTAGTGAGCACAAATGCAGCTACAACTAAAATACAGGTGAATCTAAATTAATTAACAAAATAAGCCAAGTAAAAGAGAATACAGCCGAATCAAAATTACAACGATGAAACAGTTGTAATGAATAATTTTTATGCATTCAGTGAAGTAGAAAACGAAAATCTATGATTTTAACTGTATCTCTTTGCAATTCCAAACAATGATTAAAATTTTTTATATTCATGATACCTGTAAAAGGGCAAATGTCCTGCTTGTTTCTATCACCATTTTTCATTATTTGCCAAATAGTGGTCATAATGAATCGTCATTTAACATTTATGGAGATAATAGGCACACATTTACCCTTTTATATTCGCTTTCCCCTTTTAAATAAAATTGTTTCATGTGCTTCAGAATTTAACTAAGAATATTGTGTAATAATTCATATGACGGAGAAATACTAGTGATGAAATGAAGATTTAATATCTGACTTTGAGAGCGAATACTTTAATTTACTAAAGAAAAATATTTTTTTTATAGCAATTTATTTTTTATGCCTTATGTTCACTATTTCATAACTATTATAAACGTTAAAAATATTGTAATAATTTTTTAGGTTTCACAATAATCAAGAATTAAAACCATCAAGGGATTTTAAAGTAACTACTGAAGGTGGTAAATCGTCCCTCTTTATCACCGAGGTATTTCCAGATGATGCTGGTTTGTATACTGTGAAAGCTACCAATAAAGCTGGACAGGCCTCTACAACTGCTACATTAAATGTTATTAGTAAGTATTCAGAAAGCTAAAAAAATTATAATTTTTTAAAAACAAATTATTAGTTCTCAATTTTAGAATGCTTTGAAAGTTGGTTTTTCATCAAAAGTTTCTGATATCATTGCTTATAATGGCTAAACATTCATTGCAGTTTTTATTTTCTGATGTTATATTTATTGGCACTAATTTGGAATACGTAAAGTATAAGTAAGCCTTTGAATTTCGTTGAGACAAATATAAAATTTGCTCGCTAATCATTCTTTCAGTTTTCTTTTTTTCTCTAATTTAGTTTTCATTTTAAAATTATATTTTTAAAAAGTGAAAATATTCCTATTAAAATTTCAAATTATAATTTACTCTATTCATAATTTTATCGATTTTCAGGAGTTATTGTCTAATTCTTAAAATACTTATTAATAATATAAAATAATATAGAATAAACTACTTTTCTTAAGAACTTATTGAAATTGTTCTTTTTTGAGGGTTTTATTTAACATTTCCTTTTATGCAAATCTCTTACCTTTGAAATGTAAAATATAAAAATGTAGATAAATTCCTGTTGAAATGTCAGACAACAATGTTATTTTAGAACTATCTAAATAAAAATATTTCTATAATGACTGTTATTCCTTTTATTTATTTCAAAAATCAGTATTTTAGACAGTTTTTTTTTTTCACGAAATACTGGTTTCTTCCTTTATTTCCCGGGATGGAAACCAAATTAACTTTAAGTAATCTCAGCTGAAAATATATTCATACAAAAATTACAAAATAATATTGCTCTTCAAATTGCTTTTATTGACTCTTATAGAGATTATTAGAAATAATCTCTTCAAAGTTATGTGACTTTTTGTATACGTGACCTTTTACGAAATTTTAAGTTATCAAAGAAAAGATAATTTAGATAATTGAATGAGAAGATACTTTTACGAAGAAAAGAAAATTATTATTTTCTTACACTTACTTTTTTGTCATCTAATAATTATTAAATAAACAATTTTTCAGAAATGCAATTATTTGCTTCAACATGAATCGGTTTATTACTATGTTTGCGATGCTTTCCTTATTCACCTTAAAAGATTCAGAATAATTTATATTATTATCGCGGATTGATTTTAAGGACATACCTAAAATATTTTTAGCTTTATAGTTGTTTGTTGCAGGCAAGTTTTATTACTTAAGATGATTCTGAATGATAAATGAAAGAAAAAAAAAACTCAAATCTTAGAAAAATAAAATTTATCTCTTTTCTATATTTTAAATTAATTTATATAAAAACTGCTTGTGGAAATGCAGCAACGAAAAAACAACTCCGCAATGGATTTATTTTCTACTGGTATGTTCATTCTGATGTCTGATCTTCGTTTTTGGTATATATGTTACACCGTTAATAATTCAGCATAATGCTAATTTTTCCGCTGTATCCTAAGCTTCTACAAATTTTTCCTACAAAAACTTAATTCTTTTTTGCTTATCTTTAGAAAATAAAATCTGACCTATTATTACATAACTGAAAAGTTAATGCTGTTCTTTGATCTAGAAACCCCATACAGACCCCATACCTCATTCAGACTGAATGGTAAATTTGAATTGAATGTTGAGTTTAATTTTTTTTTTTGTATCAACAGTACCGTATTCTTATTCTCTTCGCAGGTGAAGTAGAATCTCCAAAACCCGAACCCATTCCTCCAATTTTCATCAAACCTCTTGTCTCTCAACTGGTTCCGGAGGGAGAACCGGTCAGGATGGAAGTAGAGGTTATGGCCTGTCCAGATGCCACCTTCACATGGACTTTCAAGAAACGCCCCATCAAATCCTCTCGAGACTTCCAAATCACCAGCGATAATAATAAATCAGTTCTTCTCATCTGTGAAGCATTTGCTGACGATTCAGGAGCTTATACGTGCAAAGCGCAGAATGAAGCTGGAACAGCTACGACCACGGCAACTTTGACGATTGAAAGTGAGTCGATGTTTTGATTAAAAAGAATGAAAACTCGGTCATTTTTTTAACCTTGAGAATTGGTAGAAACGTTTTTGATGGAGCTGATATCTTTCTGAAACAATACTTTTATAATGAATAAGAATTAATCTCACATTAATCAACGGCACCTATCAGCGATTTAAAATAAATCATCTTAATAAATTTTGTTGCTTTCCCAGGTCCTCCTGAAGATGAAGTGACCGATGCGCCCAAGTTCACAACTCCATTAACACCTGTCAAAGTAATGGACGGTGAGGAAGCCAAGCTCTCCTGTGTTGTAAGTATTCGCCAAGTTCGAGCTTTCTTTTTTTCACCGCTTCTTCTCAACAGTTGAAGTTATGAGTGCTTTGTTGTAGGTCACTGGTGAGCCCATGCCGAAAATCACTTGGTTTCACAATAACAGAGAGGTCCGGGAAAATTCAGAAGTTTGGACAACGTATCGCAAAGACGGCTACTGTGAGCTATTTCTTTCGGAAGTCTTTCCAGAGGATCAGGGTGATTACGTCTGCAAGGCTGTCAACAAAGCGGGAGAGGCAATTACTCGAGCAACTCTTTCAGTTGAATGTAAGTATGTATATATATATAGTACATTTATTCTATACCGGCCTTAGGTGGCGGAAGGGTAGACCGGACAACAAAACAGTTGAACAGCTGGAGTTCTATGAACTCGTTTCTTTGCACATTAATAATCAGAAGAAAAAATTTTAATATCAAAACTCACTGTTATAATATTTCTTTTCTCACTTCTTACTGAGCACTAAACCCTATATTTATTTCAAACCTAATATAATTTGAACTCGGGTCTGTGAATCATAGAAGCAATTGCCGGCTTTTGCTGTTATACCAGAGTCTAGTCACAGTATAGCGCGTAATTTTTCCTCCATAGTCATTACACTTTTCTTTCATTTATCACTCATTTTGAAATCGTCACTGTAGTGCACTTAAAAAAACATTAAACAAACTCCAAGAACAATTTATGAATACTGTATGTACTATGCAGGTATAATCATTAACAGTGACAAGAAATGAAGTCGTTACACACTGATGAAATAATGAATAGTTCTGTTCTTTTCCTGTCACAACTTTTATTATAATCCGTTTTAATTAACAAAGATGTAATCATCGCTATTCGCAGCATAATTTTCTAATTAGTAATCGGGAATTATTAGCTTTTTTATTTGTTTTTTTAATATATGATTCTCATTCCTTTTCCAAAATTTCAGCTTACGAATATGTTCCCGACTCTGAAATCGCTACTTTGAGCATGGACAAGACAACTTCTGCAGACGCCACCCTCCGCAGTCTTTCAGAAGAGTCGAGTGCAGAGGAATTTGTCACCATTCCCGAACTTCCCGAAGAGGAAGTAGCCCCAGACTCACCTGCAAAGAAAACACCTCCTAAACAGGATGTCGGAACGGCGCCACAATTTATAGTTCCTCTGACCGATGTCGAAGCAAAGCCCGGGACTACAATTCGGTTAGTTGATTCTCTTCCACGTAATGATTTCTAAGCTTGTTCTTTTCATATGTAAATGTTTCATTTATTAAGTAGAGGAAAATTGATAAACTATCATGAGTACGAAAAATTGAGCTATATCTTTAAAAAACCCATGCAAACATTTTTTTAACGAGAAATTATTTAGAGTCTACATAAGAATGTTTTTAATACTAATAAATTGAATTCTACTCATAAAAAAATATAAATTCGTTTGAAAATTCATTTTTTCAACATTTTGAATTTTTCTTATTTCTTACGCTTATAATGTCTGGCAAAAATTTTGAAAATTCATTTTTTTTTCATTCGTATTTTAACTTTTTAACTTTCTTAAATTACATTTCTTACATTAGATTACATTTATTTTTTTCATACATTACATTACATTTCTTACATAAAATTACATTTATTTTTTCATACACTACATTACATTTATTTTTTAACTTTCATAAATTACATTATTTTTACATTACATTTTTTTGTAATACTCAAAGCTGAAAAATTGCTATTTATTAATTTTTTTCTTCTTTTAGAATGCAATGCAAAGTTACCGGAATTCCGAAACCAAAAATAACATGGTATAAGTCAGGTAAAGTACTGAAGCATAATCCTCAGTACCAAATATTCTACGAACCAACTGGAACATGCAGCCTGACAATAACAAGATGCACGGAGGAAGATACAACTGATTTCAGTTGCGAAGCACAGAACAGAAATGGTGTCGATCTCACCACTTCGAAAGTCACTGTCGCAGGTTGGAATATGAGTTTGGAATTTTTTACTTACCTTAAAAAATTATATACCAATTCATTAATTTCTTTTTCTAGCTTCTGTTTAATTCACGATACGATTCTGTTTTGGTTTCTAGGTTGGCTTCATTATTACACAAACAAAAAAAAACCGATCATTTTATATTAAATATGTACAAAACATCACATGCATTTATATTTAAAAAATCGAATTTTGCTACAGGTCTGATCGCTTTATATGCTCATATATAAATATTATTTTATGGCAGATTATTGTAGTTATTTGAATATTATTTACTTTTAAAATGCTATTGCATTTCGTATGAATTTTACTTGTATAATTCTAAATGTTTCTACAGAATACAAACCTAGGAAACCTGATTGGGCTGTAGAGATGGAAGCTAAACAAAAAATTGAAGGTGAAAGTTTATTATTTTATTAATTTTCCCATTTTATTCTCATGCTGCTGATTTGTAACACTTGAGCGCTTCAAGTAATGCTTCGAATTGCAAATAATTTCGTTTGTTGCTTTTTTGTGTGTGAAAGGAATAATTAAAATATTTGAATATTAAATTATTACATTCAATTTTTGTGAAACATATGTAACTTTGCTTAGTAACCTTAATAATATGCCTTAATATTTTTAACTGCCTACTTACTTATTGTACTTATTTTACCACAATTCGGATTAAAAGGAAAAATTCATATATCAGGAACATCGTACATCCAAAATGTCACAGAAATATTAAATTTATCTAACAAGTATACTATTCATAATAATCATGTAATATTATTCATTCTAGAATGTATTTAATATTTTTAATAGAGCTGGCTAGAAATGATGTGGTTTTTAAAAAATTTCTCTAGTAGTATTAGCAAAATAACGTTGCAAAATTGTAATAGTTGTATGCTTTGCTTTTAATTTTTTTTCTCCGTACTAAACTTTGTTCTTTACTATTAAATCTTAGAACTGGTGATATCGAATATATGATCTATTTGTATTTTTTTTCTATACAACTATTATTAATTTATATAGCAGTATTTTATTTTATTAATAATTCTTTCCTGTTTAGCAAATAAAATTATTTGGCCTTACAATTTTAGTCCCTTTTAATTTTGTTTGCCAATGACGTTAAGTTTCCTATTTTACTATCATGGCTATTTTTAATTTACTGAATTTTTAGAAAGTGCTTTATTCCTATTAAGAAAATACTAAAACATCATTGTGAAATAAAGTATTATCAATTTAATTAGTAAATTACGTAATATTTTACTAATCGAATGTAAAAATATTTTTATCTCGATATTCTCTTTGTGACATAATACAACAAACACGCTACTTCATTTTACAGATGAAAGACCTAAATCTCCTAAATTTGAAAAAGTTCTTGAAGACATATTTGTGAAAACACCAGGTAAAAAAACTACCTTGGAATGCATCATTAAAGGCGTCCCAGAGCCAGAAGTCACTTGGTATCACAATGAAAAGGCCGTGGATGTTACCACCGGATACTATTTGGTGACCCGTGAAGGAAATCGATCTATTTTAATCATTTTGAAAGTCACAAAAGAGACTGAGGGAAAATACACCTGCAAAGCTGTCAACGAATTGGGAGAGGCTATCACAACAGCTTACCTCTATGTTGGGGGTATGTATGCAAGTTTTTAAATATAGACAAGATATCTTGAGTGGAAAGTAAAAGGCAGGAAAGAATTTTGCTTATTTGCAGCTATAGTATCGTTTCACAAGCACCAGCCATCATTTTTACAAAGCGTTCTTCGCTTTTCTCTTGTAAATTATTTTACACAATTTTTAATAAACAGCAAAGCAAACTTCTTTAGTATTATGTGCAAATATACAGGCGCTTTTTAAAAATAAGCTTACATTAAGAAGGATTTTCACTATATTAAATACTTGATTTATAAAGCAGAATAAAAAAAGTTGCTAGAAACTTCAGTTTTGATGGATGATGAAAGTTGTTGTATTCAGGATTTCCAAATGCATTGTCTATATCAATTTCAATAAGAATTATTAATTTTTAACTGCTCTTACGTAAACATATACCAGTTATCATTAATCAAGATTTTCCTCACATAATATTATATAAAACATACTGTCTAACTTATTTCATATTTTAGGACATAAATCTGTATAATCTGCATCATAGTTTTGCATTAATAAATTACCCATGCTAAAATTATAATATAAAACATATTCCTATCATAATGTCTATCAAAGTGAAAACTTTCTGTGATAACAAGAATTTCGAGCGATGAATTGCTGAATAAAATAATAAATATATTCGAAAACAAAGCTCAAACATAATAACTATCTTGAATAAAATTTAAATTTAGAAACAAGGCAATACCATCATTTTACTATGAATTTTTGCTAAAAATTTATTTTTCAAAAATTTTAGAATGTATCTTAAGAAATATAGGAAATTATGAAATAAAAATGCCTCCTTTTCTACTTTTGCAGGTGTATTTATTAAAAATCAAAACATTGCAGTATTAACAAAATTTTGAATTTGAATTTATTATTATTACAGAATGAGAAAATCGCAATGATTTTACATAATATTTTAAGATCTTTGATACTTTTATATGAGTTATTATTATGAAACCAAATTTTTAATAATATTCTCTACTTATAGTAACAAAAGAAGAACACGAAGCAGAAATTCGAGAGAAGGAAAAGAAGCCTAAAAGACCCACAGTTAAAAAAGCGGTTGAGAAGACATCCCCACTACATCGTACCAGAGAACTGAAACCGAGTAAAAGTGTTGAAGAACAAGCAGAGACAACTCTTCGGACACAAGAGCACATTTTAGTGCAACAGATCACTCCTCAAGAACAGCCTTCAGAAGTCGTGCCTTCTCCAAGACCACATCCGGAAAAAGCCGAGGTAATGAAAAGTATCGATGTTCGTGATCATTCTGTAAGTATAAAACAGGTCCCCATTGAAGATATCCCTGAACAGGTGTTTTTACAGAGGGATGTTAAATCGTTTCAGTCTATGACTATGAGAGCAGAGCAAGTGAAAACTCAGAGTACGATGATTTCACAAATAAGACCCATGAGAGGGTTCCAACAACAAGATATTTCCATGCAAACTGTTTCTAAGCAAGGAATTCAGCAAGTATCTCAGCATACAGAAACTATTATAAGAGAGAGGACAGAGCCAGAGGATATTAAAGGAATAGAAGTTACTCTTTTACCCAGAGAAGGGAAACAGGAAATTACTTTTGATAGTCGTATGTATCCGAAGCATCCCATAGAAAGGGAAACTATTGTAATGGACACGCGACAGAAACCACAAGATGTTACTTCTTTTGGTTCATCCATGACTGTTTCTTATAGCCAGCAAAGGACAGTAGTGTCCCAGCAACCTCAACCTCTACAACCTCTTTTAATGCATCAGCCTGAAATTCCAAGCATCACTTCAGACATACAAACTTTGAGAAAAGAGCAAGCTAAGCAAATTGTCGAGAAAAAAATTGAGGAAATAATGCAAAAAGATAAGCCACAAGTTGTTGAAATTACTGCTTTGCCTTTGAAACCAAAACAGGAAATTATATATGAAAGTAAATTAGTTCCAAAACCAGTTTCTGAAAGAGAAACCGTAGTTGTTGGTGTATCTAAAAAAGGAAAGGAAATTGTTCAGCTTGAGGAACAGACAACACAAGAACAAACATTCTATGATTCAACATCTATGCTAACATTGAAGCAACAACAGCAACAGCAAAAAATATTCCCAAAACCATATGAGCCATTGATATCTCGACCAGAAGCACCAGAAATCGTGTCTGATGTTCAAACTTGGAGAAAAGAAATTGCTAAGCAAACAGTAGAAAAGAAACTTGAAGAAACAATGACTAAAGAACCAATAATTGAAATTACTGCTTTACCAATGAAGCCTAAACAAAAGATAACATTTGAAAGCAAAGAAATTCCGAAAACAAAAAAGGAAAGAGAACAAATTGTAGTTGATGTGCATAAGAAACCTGAAGAAGTGGTTACAACGTCTGAGTTGACTTTTAAACCTCAACCAAAGACGAAGGAAGAGCTCAAAAGGCATGAACCAAAATTAGCTAAACCAGTTGAAACGCAGTTTAAAAAATCGGAAATGGAAGTTGATTTTACGACCAAAGAAAGAAAAGAAGTTGCAAAACAAGTAATAAGTGATCGTTTGACTAAAGTTGATCACACCCAGGAAGAAGATTATGTGGTTGAAATAACTGCTTATCAACATAAGCCAAAGCAAGAAATCATTCTTGAGAGTATTGAAAAACCCGAACCGGTTAGATT
>JAPMOQ010047600.1:209116-246551 GCA_026543055.1 Argiope trifasciata | reverse complement strand
AAACAGTAAAAGATGAAGAAGAAAAGATTGAGATTATACCTGGTGAATATAAACCAAAACAAGAAATTACTTTTGAAAGCATTGAAACTCCAAAGGTGACTAAACACAAGGAAACAATCGTTGTTCATAAAACTGCTTCAGTTCCAGAAAAAATTCCGAAAGAAGAAGATATCCCGAAGAAACCATCATTTGAAATTATTAAGCATGACAAAAAAGTTGCTAAAATAATTGGATCTAAACCATGTCAAACCATACCAGTAGAATTATCTTCAACAGATATTAAACCAATGCAAGCTGTTCTGTCACAAACAATCACGCAGTCTACAATAACTTCACAAACATCACAAATAGTTCAAAAGGAAACTCATATTGTACAGCCTACCTTTGAGACTAAAGAGACAAAACCACAAAGTGCCCAGGTTAGTTTACAACAAGTAACTTTCGAGAAAAGGAAACCTGAAGAAATGAAGCCTGAATTTGTGGATTACAAATTGAAAAAATTGACTTTTGGTCAACAACCTAAAACATCACAGGCTGAAATATCAGACTTGACTCATGTACAGTTACAACATATTACATTAGAACAACAAAAACCTGAAGAAATTAAATCAGAATTTGTGGATTATTCTCTAAAACAATTTACTGTAGATGAGCATCCTAAAACTTCACAAGCAGAAATATCAGACGTGCAGAAATTGAAGCCGAAAAAAGTAATAAAGGAAGAAAAGATTGTGGAAGATCAAACACAAATTGCAACAACAAAATTTGGCCTGAAGAAAACTGATAAAAGTTTCATAAAACCCAAAACACTTGAAGAACAACCAGTTACAATCTTAAAACCAAAGGACATTTCCCTAAAAACCACGACAACGACTGAAGTCGTTGAAAAAACTACAGTTAAAAAAGAAGAGCCAAGGAAAATCGACGACAAAATTGAAATCGAGGTTACTTCCTTTAAACCTAAACAAGAAATAACTTTAGAGTCGATCGAGAAGCCTACAATTTCATCTGAGAGTAAAAAGATAGTATATGAAGATATTTCACATACTGTTAAAACAGCCGAAATGATTAAACTGCAGCCTTCGAAGTTTGAGAAGAAAGAAATTGTCCCAGAACGACCACTCTTTGCTCAGATTCAACTCCAGCCCGCTAGAATAGAAAAAAGAAAACCAGAGGAATTTAAACCTGAATTTGTGGACTATCAGTTGAAAAGCTTCACTCTTGAGGAACTTCCTAGACCTCTTCAGGCACAAATATCAGAGCTACCTAAAGTACATTTACAACCTGCTAAGATAGAGAAGAGGAAACCAGAAGAAATTAAACCTGAATTTATCGATTACAATCTGAAAAGTTTTACTCTTGCAGAACACCCTAAACCTCTTCAAGCACAAATATCAGAATTGCCTAAAGTACAACTTCAACCTACTAAAATAGAAAAGAGAAAACCAGAAGAAATTAAACCGGAATTTATCGATTACAATTTAAAAAGTTTCACTTTCCAAGATTTGAAGAAGCCACTTCAAGCTGAAGTTTCAGATTTGCCTAAAGTTCAACTTCAGCCATCTAGGATAGAGAAAAGAAAACCTGAAGATATCAAACCTGAATTTGTTGATTACAAGCTAAAAAGCTTTACTTTACAAGACATGCCTAAACCTCTTCAAGCACAAGTATCTGATATATCAAAATTGAAGCCTAAAAAAGTAATACAGAAGGAAGAAAAAATAGAAGAAACAGTTGTCACATCTTCAACTACGATTGGCATGAAAAAACCTGAGAAACCATCTGAGAAGGAAATAACGCCTCAAGAAACAACAATTACTAAAGAATTATCTCAAGAAGATGTGTCTTTTGATTTAATTACCAAGAGAGCAGAAACTCGAGTAGAGAAGATCCGGAAATTAAAGGAAGAAAAGACAGTTGATCAAAAGATAGAAATTGATGTGTCTTCTCAGAAAGGTAAGCAGGATATTGTTACGAAGTCTTTTAAAACGCCTAAATCCTCTACAACTTTGAAAGTAGAGAAACGAGAATTAAAGGTCAAACGAGTCAAAGATGAAGAAGAGGAAGAGGAAGCTCCTGTTGTGAGCACTGTTACCATGTTGGAATATAAACCGCAAAAAGTAGTTACAATCGAGAGAAAACCTGAAAAGGCCATAGTTCAGGAAATAGAATTTATTGATAAAACCCAATTTAAACCTGAAATAACACTGAAAAGTGAAGCGAAAATTAAACCAGAAGTTGTAAGTAGGCAAGAAATTCAAACAGAATTTGAAATATCTTCCAAGCGTAGAATTTCCGAAGACGAAAAAGTAATTGAAGTTAAAAAGATTGAATTTACTCCATTACAACCTCAAATACATGAAAGAACTATCCATGTATCTTCAACAGCCATAGAGACTCCAGAAATTGATGTGACACAAATCAAGAAACAAGAAATTACTGTAGAAAGTAAAGAAAGAACTAGAATGCAAACCCAAAAGGAGTTTGATATATCCACATCGGAAAGAGCAACAGCCGAAATTAAGATGGACAAAAAGGTTTCTAAGACTGCTAAAGTGACTAAAGAAGCGAAAATTAAAAAAGATTCGGAACAAGAAATTCAGTTATCTACAAAAAAGATGGGCAAATCTAAAATGGAAATAAAACAAATAATCGAAGCTGAAGAAACAGAAAAATCATCTAAGCGTTTTATTATCCCTGAAAAAGCTCATGTTGAAGAAATATCTAGCTCTACTGAAGAAGTGGAAAGCATTATTAAACCTCACGTCAGAAAAGAAGAAGCAGTTTACAAGATGTCTCCTCGACAATCTCTTATTATTTCTGAAGTAAGAGATGAACAGAGTCCAGCTGAAATCATTGTTTCAAAACCCAAAGATGCCCATGCAATTGTTAACTACCGCATTCAAGAACCTCTTGATGTAGGAGCTGTATTGCCTGAAGAAAAGCCTAAAGAATTCTTACCTGGTACTGTACCGGGACAGGTTAAAGCAAAAACTACAATAAAAACAAAAGAATCAATTTCGGTATCTCAAGTTCGCACAGAAATGACTTCCACAGAATTGCATTTGGAAGAAAAACCAAGTGAAAAACAAGCTGCTTTAGATATGACTTCAAGAGAAACAATTCAGATTTCCCAAGTATTGCCTGAAGAAAGGCCTGGTAGCTTTGCGCCAGGAAAATTGCCTGGAGAAGTTCAAGCAGGTGTCCAATGGACTACAAATAAATCTCTTACCGTATCTGAAACTTCAGTGCAACAAGCAGCATCTCTTTTACCAGAAGTAATAAAACCATCTTCTGAAAAAGCCAACGTAGATGTTTCAAAACAAGAGTATATTCAAGTAAGTCAAACTACGTTTGAAGAAAAACCTGGCCAATTTGCTCCTGGGAAACTACCTGGTGAAGTTCAAGCTGGTATAAAATTAACAACAACTGAATCAATTTCTGTGTCGGAAATATCGACAGAACAAAAACCTGAAGATCTTCTATTGCAAAAGAAGCCTGCAAAAATCCAAGCGCAGCTTGAAATTTCCCAACAAGAGTCAGTGGAAGTATCTCAGGCTGTCACTGAAGAAGCACCTGGAAAATTTGCTGCTGGTAAATTACCAGGTGAAGTTCAGGCAGGTATTAAGTGGACTACTAACAAACCTTTATCTATTTCTGAAGTATCCACAGTACAAAGTTCAGAATCATTAAGTAAAGAAGAAAAGCCGCTGGAAATTCACGCTAAATTAGGACTTACACAGTTAGAATCGCTGGAGATTTTACAGACTTTAACTAGTGAAAAACACGGACAATTCGAAGCAGGTAGACTACCAGGTGAAGTGCAAGCTGGAGTGAAAATAACCACTAAGGAATCGTTAGAAGTATCTCAAACGTTATCAGAAGAAAAGCCTGGACATTTTGCTGCCGGTAAATTGCCAGGTGAAATCCAAGCAGATGTCAGATGGACGACTAAAATGCCTCTCTCTGTGATGGAAATAGCTGCTGAGCAGCATTCAGAGAAACTGGAAGAATCAAAGCGCCCTCTTGAAATGCAAGCTTTAGTGGAAGTAACTCAACAAGAGCCAATACAAATTTCAGAACTGATGCCTGATGAGAAACCTGAGCATTTCCCTGCTGGTAAATTACCTGGAGAAATACATGCTGGTATAAAAATAACTACCAAGGAATCCTTATCAGTTTCGGAAGTTTCTACTGAACAAATATCAGAAATACTACCATCTGAAAAGAAACCCGTATCAGCTCAAGCTCATCTTGATTTATCTCAACAAGAATCTGTCCAAGTATCTGAAATGCTTCCTGAAGAAAAACCTGGACAATTTGCTGCTGGAAGGCATCCTGGTGAACTTCAGGCTGGAGTCAAATTCGTAACTAAAAAACCTCTTTCAATATCAGAAGTAGAAATACAGCAAAAATCAGAAGAAATTGAAGTTCAAAAGAAACCATGTGAAGCAAAAGCCACTATTGGTGTATCACAGTTAGAGTCTTTGGAAATACTACATGCCTTAGCAGAAGAAAAACCTGGTGAGTTTAGTGCTGGAAGACTTCCAGGTGAAGTTCAAGCAGGAATTCAATGGACAACTAAAAGTTCTATTTCAGTTTCTGAAGTTTCTACGGAACAAAGTTCTGAGGATTTGATATCTTCAAAGAAACCTACTGAAGTTCATGCAAATTTCGGAATTTCTCAACAAGAAGGATTAGAAATATCTCAAACTTTAGCTGAAGAAAAACCTGGCCAGTTTGCTCCGGGCAAATTACCTGGTGAAGTGAAAGCTGGAATTAAATTACCCATAAAAGAATCGTTATCAGTTTTAGAGATAGCGACTCAGCAAGAGTCTGGTGATCTAGCAGATCAAAAGAAACCTGTTACTGAATCAGCAGTTATTGGAGTTTCTCACCAAGAATCTGTTCAAATATCACAGCCTGCTTTAGAAGAACAACCTGGGCAATTCGAAGCAGGAAGATTACCCGGAGAAATACAAGCTGGAATAAAATTAACCACAGAATCTCATGTTTCCGTTCTTGAAGTATCTACTCATCAAGAATCCGAGCAGCTAGAATTGAGAAAGAAACCTACTTCTGTAACAGCTTTAGTTGATATTCCTTTCCAAGAGAGTATTGAGGTTCAACAAACAACTACAGAAGAGTTACCTGAAAAATTTGCTGCTGGTAAATTACCCGGTGAAGTTCAATTAGATGTCAAATGGACCACAAAGAAACCCTTAACTATTTTAGAAACATCTTCTCAACAGACTGCTGAAAGTTTAGAGCCCGATAAAAAGCCATTACAGGTGCAAGCGCTAGTTGGAATTCCACATCAAGAAAGTGTTGAAATATCGCAAACCTTAGCTGAAGAAAGACCTGGCCAATTTGCACCTGGTAAATTGCCAGGAGAAGTGCAAGCTGGAATCAAATTTACTACTAAAAAACCTCTATCAGTTTCTGAAGTATCTGTAGAACAAACTCCTGAACAATTAATTGAAAAACCAAAACCTTCAGGAATACAGGCATCTGTAGAGCTTGCACACTTGGAAAGCGTGCAAGTTTCTCACACTCTTTCAGAAGAAAGACCAGGGCAATTTGCACCCGGTAGACTCCCTGGAGAAGTTCAGGCTGATATTAAGTTTACGACTAAAAAGCCATTGACTGTTTCAGAAATTTCAAGTGAACAGACTCCATCTGATATTGTAATAGAGAAACCACTAGAAACAAAGGCTGGGGTAGAGTTAACTCTAAAAGAAACTGTTTCAATTTCAGAAGTTCTTTCAGAGCTGAAGCCTGATGAATTTGAATCGAGAAAATTACCGTCTGGAGTAAATGCTGAAAGTAGATTTGTTGCCAAGCAAACAGTTTCAGTTGAGGAAGTTATTTCTGAATTAACTACTGGTGATCTAAAAGCCATGAAAGCACCAATTACTAAGAAGTTGGAGTTTGAAGTAATGAGTACCGATTCTATATGCGTGTCCGAAACAGTTGTGGGTGATCAGCCAAAAGATCTTGTGCACAAAAAGCTACCTGCTGGTGAGACAGCTGATGTTAATATTCCTTGCTTAGAATCAGTTGCTGTTTCAGAAATTACTTCTGCAGATTTCCCATCTGAGTTGTGTTTAGCTAAAAAACCTGCAGAGCTCATTGCGGAAGCAAACTTTTTACCGAAAGATTCCTTAGACGTGTCAGAAGTGACAACTGGAACCACAGCTGCTGAACTTTTACCAGATAAATCACCAGAAAGTGCATCAGCATTTGTAAGTTACACACAGAAACAATCATTTACAATACAAGAAACTAGTGCAGAAGAAACATTTGATGATTTACCTGAAGATCAAAAGCCTGTAGAGAAAAAGGCACAGTTTGCTCTGACAAAGAATACTCATATGAATGTCTCACAAATATTTTCAGAGACGCACACCGAAGAGTTATTGGTTGAGAAATTACCCAAAGGTAAGAAAGCTAACATGTCTTTGACAGCCATTGAGCATGTTTCAGTATCAGAGATTACTCCAGAGACGAAAACTGAAGAACTAAGCGCTGAAGAAAAAGCCATTACTGGAGTTGCTAAACTGGCCTTATCACCTCATGAAACCTTTATTGTGTCCGAAGTGGTTGAAGAAAATAGAGCTGCATCTTTAGAACGAGACCAGTTACCAGCAGAAACAAGTGCCAAAGTAAAATTCATCCCAGAAGAGCATGTTGCTGTATCTGATGTAGAAACACAATCCATTACTGCTGAACTTGTGGAGGATAAAAAACCTGAAGGCCAACAGGTAAGATGAGGTTTAAATGACCTCGAGATTCACAATGGCTGACTGTGTGACTGCTGTAACTCGAGCTTCTTTTAACGTAAATCTAACCATGAAGATTGGACAGTAAAGCCACTGATCCTGCTGCTAATGATTCAAACGCTTGCTCTACTATGAAATAATGCATTAATTTTTATGTCATTTCATATAATTCACTGACTCAGCTTTTTAACACTGTAGGCTTCTAACTCATTACTACTACATAAAATTGTATTTAGCACTAATGTACTTTTTTATTTTCAGCTCCATTGAATTGTTTTATGTGGAATTTTATGTGCTATGATATACATGTTACTTACAAGTCTTAATATTTATTAATCAGTAACGATAAGATGCTTCTTTTTGATATTTATTTTGGTTGAAATATTTGTTATTATAACCTGTTTTTAAGTTCAGCTAATATGTAGAATATCTAGTACAATAGACTCATTTTTTTCAAATTCAACCTCATATCAATTGTTTATTCTAAACTTCTATTACCCCATCAGGAACTGATTTTTTTTTCTTCTTGACTGTAATTTATGGCATGAAACTTTAGCTGCCCTTTATAATATTTTAAAATTTGGAAATGAAGAAAACATTCAGATCAAATTTCCCACATTAGATATGTTTAATTAGTGATAATTCGTAAAATCAAACATTAAACAACTATACAATTAAAAAGAAACAAGTGATGCAGTTGCATCAAACAAAACCATTTATTTTTCTTTAGTAGTGAGTTTCAAATAGGATTTCTTTCCATCAATTTTCAATATTTATGTTTACAAAAAATATATTTTAGAGACCTTATTTGATGGCTTTTATCTAATTGTATACAAATGATCTTTCGGAAAAATATTCATCCTGATCGACTTTGATATTCAAAAAGAATGAAACTGTTTGTCACAACGAGTAAACTACATGTAGTTTACTTATTAGAAGAGTAGCATTTTCATTAAAACCTTTTTGTGGGTGTTTGAAATTACATAAGAATGAGTCTGTTGTTAAAATTTTTACTGTGAAATCTAACTTATATTTGTGAATCAAAATTTTAATATCTTAGTAATTTTTAACTCATCCTTTATATAACTAATTTATGTTGATTTTATTCAATTTGAAGAATTCTTAAATTAATTGAATTAATTCTTTCATACCTTTTTTTTAGTTAATAAAAACTACGAATTATGTAACGTTTCTTAATTCTAAATTTTGTAATAATTCATCTTTTTTCTATGTATTAAAATATACTAAAACTGAGATTAAAAAATGTATAGCATTCTTATATTTAGTAAAGATTTCTTTTGCAATTTTTTTTCTGAAACTAAATTGATTCATGAAGAAAATTATTTTCCATTATTGAAATGGATATCTTGGAAATTGTATCATGTAGAAAAATAATGATCTTTAGTAAATATTTCAATACAACGGATGCTTTTAATTTAAAAAAAATTCGATCGTAATAGATATGTATTCGCATTTTTAATACTTTGTAGGAACCATTCCTTTTTTTTGTATTTCATAGAAGCGATTTTACAGCATTTATAATTTCATCTAATGCTTTCTAATTAACAATTTCAACTGTTCAATATTAAGTTTTCGTGTTTTTTATGTGTGTCCTCCATGTCTACCAGGTGGATTTCATTGTATCATCGCAACATACCTTGAGTATATCAGAGATCCAAGTTCAAGAAAAAGAAAAAGAGTTTAAACCTCATGAACTTCCTGGATCTAAACAACTGGACTTTGAAGTTCCATCAGATGTTGTAGCTGAAGTATCAGAAGTTATAACTCAGGGTATCAATATCTAATTGTTTTTTTCTTCTTAATAGCTCTTTAGTGCACCCCTCTTAGATTTACTTGTGCAAATTTTTTCATAATTTTTGCTGTGAATTTACAATGTTCTTTTTTGCTTATTTGTTTGATCTTTCTGGCAGATTCTCTAAAGGAATTGGAGAAAGGAGAATTACCGACGGAAGTAGCTGATGTATCCATTCCTTTTGATTTGGCCATGCAAGTTCTAGAAGTGCTCGAAAATAGTTCTTTTAGCGATATGAAGCCAGATGAAATACCAGGGGCCAAGAAAGCCGATTTCTCGATTCCATCAGAACTGGCGACCCAAGTAAGAGTTAATTGAAAATTGATACATTTAAGAAAACTACCTTGCTTTCATTTATTTAATTCTTAATAGCACAAATTGTTGAACAATATTACTACAATATCTTCCTCACACAGAGCAGCATTCAGGACATCGAACTACATTGTAGGAATATCGTACAATATCTTGTGCTAATAGGGATATTTACTGAGTATGAAATATTTGTAAAATTAATGCTTAATTTCTAAGATAATTTTAAGATGTAAACTAAGTTGAAATTTTTCCTTTTATCATGTGAGAACATGATTTTATTTTGGCTTGAGGTTTACTGATTACAGATAATGAAAGCCTGTAGAGTATTTTTTAAATCTGCTTTCTCTATGAATATAGGTATTTGAAGTGCTGGCAAATAGTTCCATTGGAGATCTAGCAATAGCTGAGAGACCAGGTTCCAGACAAGCTGGTGTTGAAATCGCACCAGATATTGCGGCTGAAGTATCTCTTGTCACGCCTCACAGCTCCGTGAAAGATTTCAAACCTGGAGAATTACCTGGGACACAAGAACTTGCTTTTTCAGTGCCTTCTGATGTTGCGATGCAAGTGGTGGAAGTGACTACCCAAGGTAAAAAGAATTTTAATTTCGAAAGGCCAATAATAGGTTAATTAAATATTTGAAATTATTTCAGAAAGTTGATATTTCTTAAAATTAGCTATTTGATTCTGAACTTCAACGTGTTTTAGGAAGAATTTATATAAAACGTGTTTAATGATACAGAGAATTTTTAACTCTTTTAGAAAATTATATGAAGAAAAGGTTGATTTTTAATAAAATATTCATAATCAATAAATTTATAAATTGGAAACACGCATCTATTAATTTTGAACGAAGTTGCTTTTAAAGCCTACTCTTCTAAGTCAACTTGATAATATCTTCAGAACTCGGTTATAAAATTTTCAATACAACTTTATCAAAAAAATTGCACGTTGATTAACAGTTTTGGTATTAATATCCTTATGACGCCATAAAAATAAGAATGCAATAATTATACATAAACTTGGATTTGAAACTGTAAAATAAATGATTTAAAACATGATATGCATTTTTTTTCGAAATTGTAATATTTTTCTCTGTTAACATGGATTGAATTTCAGTAATCATTATTAACTATGATACTACAGAAGATAATTCTCCCAACTGAAATAATCTAATTTATGTATTTTTTTTTCATTTAGAGCCATTTACCGCTGTGTTTATTGATTTTACCAAATTCAATGGATATAACTTTTTATTACTTTATCCAATTTTCTATTTTATGGTCTTATTTTTTATCCAAATTTTTTATCTTCTGATTTATTTTCTTCAAAAGTTAAACTTCTCTAATCACTTTTTTTGAAAAAAATTACTCAACTATCATTAGTTTACTTAACTATAACAAAAATTCAGATAGTTCTGACTGCTCAAATTATTTTCACCTAAAGGAAAAGAAACTCTGCTAAGGCACGATTAGTTTTGAATGGAGGTAGGAATATCCATTAAGGGATCAGTTCATACAGAAATCCAGTTATTTGAAAGGAAATATGTGAAAGAATCATGCCTAAGGTTTTGAGGCCTCAAACTGCAGAAAATAGAATAGGGAATTCATTTCATACCTAGCGTTTCTGGAAAACTTTATAAGGATTTAAGATCGTTCTCACTCCGCTAATTACTACTGAATTTCTCTACAGTGTATTTTATTTGTGTCGTATATATTAACTCCTTTTTTTATATATATATAAAAAGAAACCATATTTTTACATTTAAAACTTGGCATCTTTTCTTTCACAACTTTCCTAATGCAGTGGTTTTAAAAAAAAGCATGCATTGAAAAGAAACAATGAATTCCCCCCCCCCCCCCCGCTTTTTTTTCATCTCACTAAAAAAGTTCATATGTGTCTGAGGTTTCTGCCTTTCCCTTAGGGTCATTACAAGAGTTGGCCGAGGAACGTCCTAAAGAAGCAACTGCAAATGTCAGCTTACCATCTGAACTGGCCACACAAGTCTTGGAAATATTAAGTGCCAATACCGTAGCAGCTCTAACTGCAGATTCCATGCCTGGTGCTAGGAAAGTAGATGTCATATTACCTTCAGAGATAGCTATGCAGGTGTATGAAACGCTGGCTCACAGTTCTCTATCTGATATGAAGCCTCTAGAAACACCTTCTTCTGTCATGGCTGATCTCGGTGTTGTTGAAAAAGTTCCTGTGCAGGTAAAATTAGTATTACATTTTACAATGACATTTATTTTGGTTCCCTTAACACAAGTGGGATTCGCCTGTGTTAAAGGAACCATATTAAAGGCGGGGTTAGTAGTACTACGATTTATCTCGACTGTAGCTAAAAGGCGGGAGTCGTAGTAATACGATTTAAGTCTAAATTTTTTTACGATTACACAAAATATCTCCTGCTCTAGGACGAAAAACGAAGCGAGGTGGTCGCCGTGTTATCTAGCATACTTTCGTCAAGATCCCCCTCCTTTAATGTGTTAAATTTTATATTAGTCAAGATTTTACTGCATAACTTGTTTACGAATGATAAAGAGTTGATGTTGTTTTTCCAATGGCAATTGTCATTGACAAGCCTGCTAATCGCTGTCAGCGATTGTAAGCCTATATTAGCGTCCCTTATTTTTCAGTAGAGAGTACGACTTAGCTCCTTCATGTTTCATATTCGCTTGTATAACACCTTTTTACAGGGGGTAGGGGCATATTCACACTAATCACAAATAGAACACAGAATAACAACCATGCCCGAAGCCAGGACGCCCAGAACACTAGGCTAGGAAGACATGCTACCCCTAAGCCAGGACGCTGGCATGATAAATAATATCGCTTAACGAAGGGTGCTTTTTTTTAGTATAAAGGTAATATAGTACAAAATTATTTATTATTCTTAAACATTACGTATAAATTAATATTTTCGGAACAAATTTAAAATTGTAAAGTTTAATTTATTTGAAACATACAACTTCATTTAAATTTAAATTACATATTACTATGTTTAGAAAGAATTATATACGACAAAAATCTATGAATAGTTGTGAAATTTATTTCATATTACTTTTATAATTGATTAAATAAATTTGAATTTATAAGATCATTAGATTTTTATATTGTTTTAAATGATTATATTTAATTATATTATATATAATTATTGTTTGCAAAATTCAACCCAAAATTAATTTACTTCTATTTCATCTATTTTTGTTCTGGGATGCTTTCTGCTTTATAGAAAAATGTTAGTGTGATTAGATTCATATTGATATTTGACATGAAGTCATTTTGTATACGATAGATTTTGTTTTCAGTATACTTATATGCGTACGAAAGTATGTGGATGAATACCGTTTGGCATGCATTGGTGTATTTCCTGTGATTTCGGAGACCCAAGAACTTCTGTTTAATTATAAAAAATTCATTTTATAGCTAAAAAAGTAGAAAAATTCAAATATTTTTATAATCCAAAATTAAATTTGTTAAAAATAAATAAGTCAACAATCGCAGCTTGAAACAAGAGTAAACTGATGAAAATAACATATATCCAATATATGGGCCTTTTTCATAAGTAATGTGAAAACCAGCAATAAGCCTGAAAAATATTCGCTCAAATATTTCGAATTTTAAATTTTAAGAATAATTATTCTTTGGACTGAATTTCATTTCTTTTTCATTGAATACTCATTTTGTTATTTCTTAAAGAAATAGAGAGGCAAACTTGAAAATGGTCTGTAGAATTTTTCGATTCCTAGATGAAATGCATTATACGTTTATTATATATTATCAGTCGTTATTTTTTATATTGAAATATTTTCAAAAATATGAGAAATATAACAATAGAAAATTTTGCATAAATATCGTAGTTTATTTTTAACTGCGTTGTTTAAAGTTAAAAAAAATCATTATAGCCGTTTTCGATTTGCTTCTACTCATTATAATTCAATTTATCATAAAACTTTTGGTTTAACTTTGAAATGATGCATTGATTCCATTATAAACTAAATTGTATAGCAACAATTTTGGTCGTATATTATATTTACCCCGGTGCAACGAATAACGCAAACTATATGTTGCTTTTTTAGGTAAGTCAAGTAACTCCTGACCAAGGTTTAGGAGACGTCACATTTGATCGTCCTCTGGAAGTCAAGGCCAAAGAAACTGCCAGACCAGAACTGCCTACAGCCCAGACCTCTGAAACCATCCAAGTTTTAGGTATGTTTTTCTTACTCATAGCCATGATTAAATATTTTCGTAATCTTTTTTTATTTACAGCTCAGCTACATCAATATGTGCAGAAATGTAGTTTTAAAAACTCATTTCTCTACTTAACATATTGAGATATTTTTAAAGATCGCTATGGTATAAAAAATGACACAAGTAAAATCACGACCCTTTTTTTAAGAAATTATAAATGTCAATCTGCTTAGTATTACGCAATGACCCCACAGACTCGGAAATATCAACATCAAATTATTTCGATGAATTTCTAATAAAATAAAAAGTCCAAGGATAAAATGAAATATTATTCTGCATTTTATGCAGTAAGTATATGGATTTGCTATTGTTTGTCAACGAATGTAAAATGTAATGTAGTTATGTTGTACATATTTTAAATTCAGCGAACTTTGTGCGAGCCCTCTATTTTATGCATTTCGGAGTTAAAAGCATTCAAAGAATATTCATTCAAATTTTCAGTGACGTATTTTACAGTCGAATGAAATCGAATGCAAAAGTCCGATGCTAAAAAAAATGGCTTCAGTTTTTCAGAGTTAGAAAGATATTAACGTGTAAATTAAACCTACTTTCTTAAAAATATGTTTCTATGAATGCAAAAATTTTAAAAAGCATATTTATGAATTTTAGAATGGGGAATACATAAAATGTAAAGAAAAAAAATTAAACAGAAAAAAAAAATCTTCTGATGATGACTTACAGAGTGGGATGGCTACTACAGCTATAACTTGCTTTACCTTATACTAATTATACAAACGCTTATAAACTAAGAGCATATTCATCATTAATTGTATTTAGTAATGTGAAAGCAAAAAGAATATTCAAATATTTCTTATAAAAATTATCATTATATGAATTATTTTTATTCATCATGAATTATTATTATTATTTATGATCTGTAAATTTTTATGATGATCGAATCGTAAATAAAAATATGAATTGAACGCATATGAATTCAAAAAGCTCATGAAAAAGATTCAGAAGATGTCTTTTTGATAATAATTACAATAAAGTTTAATATGATAAATAGTAAATATTCTTTTTGCTTTTAAGAATGATTTTATGAACAATCTCTAATCGAGTATTTATTATAATTTATTTAACTTTTGCTGCTTTACATTAAAACTAATGCTATTATATGCATACAACATGTTACAAAACAATATATATATATATATATGTATAACTTTTTATAATGCTTCTAAAAATTAATTTTTAACATAAATTATCTCATTTATATACATTAATTATAATTCTTTTGTATTTTAACTATCATAGATGTTAACTTTAAATTTTCATATTAATTATTAGCTTTTTTAATTTATTGCTATTATTTTTAATTTACTACTATGATTCATGTGGCGAAAGCAAATCTAATCCTGGAAATTACAGGAATAATATGCAATATTTTTAAGATTCCAAATCAATTTTTGCTTTTGCTGAAAAATATTAGTAACTTTTGTCTTCCGTTATGAATGTTTTTAATATATTTTACATCTATGTGTGTCTATGTTTTGCATGTTTTATGTGGCTATGATTAATGTTGAATCCCACTCTGCATGATATCTTTCCGTGTTCCACCATGTGTTTTCTATGTGACTTTTTAAAATTTTTTTAAAGAGTATTTATTTTTACATAGAATTAATAACAGTGTATATATGAATTAGCAACAACAGCTTATCCAGATATATTTTTGCACAATCGGTATAAGAATTGAATTATAAAAATTACTCGAATGTTTATTCGAAAAAATTAAAGAAAAACAAATTTAATTGAAATCACCATGAAGTTAGTACAGTTAGAGGAAGCTACAAGAATGTATTTCATTGGTAAGTATACTCAAATTCTTTAATTTTATTTCATTTTTCTATAGTTTTAATTATTTTAAGTTATATAAAAGTTTTTTTATTTGTATTTTTAAACCAAAGTAATATTTTGAAAATACTGATTTTTTAAAGGAATTTTAGATGAATAAGAATTTTTTTTAATTTTAAAAGTTTGTTGTGAAAGAACTTTCCTATGATTTAATGATTATTTAATACAAAGTACTTTTTTACATGTTTTAATTGTGAAAATTTGCAATCATTTGTGCTTTTTAAAGTTTCATTTTCTTGTTGAATATTTTAAAAAATTTGGTTGCTAAAAAAATTGAAAAAAAATTAATTATAACTTGGTGTGATCTTTCTTTACAAGAATTATATGCAATTTATTTTTACAAATTTTGCAAGAATTATATATAATTTATTTTAAATGTTGTTTCTATTTATTCTAAAATGTCATTTTTATAATTTTTCAAATATGTTACTTAGAAGTATTGTTTTTACATTCTACAGTCATGGAAAGGGACGAAAAAACCGCTGTAAAGAGGACAAAAGGTTCGAGAAACAGTACCTGTAATTTTATTTTAGCTTATAGCTAACATGGGTTTTAAATTAAGCAGTTAAAGCTTTGATTTTCAGTTTGAGAAGAGCAATTCTAACTAGTTATTAACTATCACTCGAAACTAATAAGTAATTTTCTTTCATTACCAACTGGTGTTTCAGAGTGGGAAGAGATTGATGCAGTTCTCATCTTTAACATAATACATTTTAAACAAAATAGTCACTGGTTTATTCGAATTACAACGTCAAATATTTTGCTTTATTGTTTCAAGTTTCCTTCATTTCCTCTGGTTCGTTTTAAAAACGAAACGTTTTTTTTTTTTAAATATATACATATATATAATTTCAGAAATTTCTTCACCTGTTGAAGAACTTTCATAAATTATATACATGTATATATTTTTTTAAAAACCCGTTTCGTTTTTAAAACGAACCAGAGAAAATGAGGGAAACTTGATACAATAAAACAAAATATTTGACGACATAATAGTTTTGTTCTTTGGAAAAATGAATGTATTTTATCTATAGCAGGATAAGTATAGTACAGTTATGGAGCAGTTATAGTACCTTTTTTAAGTTTCGAGGAAATGTAATTTCAGATTATCATTTTTTTTTTCTTACTTTGATAGTAGAAACTAATAGTCAACAGACAAGTGAAAAATGCCATAGAAACATTTAAAGCAGATATATTTTATAATCAATAGTAAATTGAAAGCTTTCGTATCGAAGATAACATTAATAAAAATGCATATATTCTGTTTGGAATAAAATAGCTTATAAGCATTCAACTATTTAAGAACAAATGAACTTACGAATGAGGTTTATAATTTTTTAAACATTTTTAATAATGTTTTAAATAAATATATGCAATGGAATATACCAGTGATTATTTTAGCATAACAGCAAATTAATGCTCATATAATGCTATTCTTTTAATGTAATATTACAAAAGCTCTGTTTTTATTAAGCAAATAATATTGCTTAATATGACAGGAAAAAAGCGTTTAAATACTCTAATGCAATTTTAATAATATAAAATCTTATGCTTTTCTTATCAGAAGCTTTACTGGGTGTACCATCTGGTTGTGTTCAAGAGAAACTTCTAATCTGGCTCTGCTTCTAGTGTCTGTGGATTGAAGAAAACTACTTCAACTTCGACTTACAAGACTCACTCAATCTAATATAACTGGACTGTAGATAATAATACTTTGGAGACTCTTAATAATTAAAGCTTCGTTTCTGCTAATATAAAAATTAATCAGAAGCTAGCTTTTCTTTTAATAAGTCGTATCGGCATCTCGCAAGAAACACCGGAATTTCAAGAAATTGCTTTTCGTTGTCTCTTTTTTAATTTACTACGAATAAATCGCTGAAGCTTTTTATAGTTGACAATTTTAACCGTTTGATTAACAAATTAAAAATGTGTGCTCTATTTGCACTAAATAAGGATGGCAAACTATTCTGTAAATAAAGTAATTATTTAAATTTAGGGAAATGTAAGAAAAAAATTCGGCACAGTTTTCGTATTGATATGATGTTGAGGTTTTAATTATTTCTAAGAAACACTGAGGCATTTTTTAGCCAACTTCTCACTAATAAATTAGTTAAATAAATTTTTACTTTCTTCAAAGTATAATAGTGTATTAATATTTTCAGTCTCTTTCAAACCTCTTATAATCACTTCTTTTCCGTCATAAAAATTAGTTATATTTCTTTCATTATTCATTAAAACTGCTCATCTTTTATATTAATACAATTAATTAAAGATAGCTTGATTAACCAAAAAACATGTAATTTTATTCTTAAAAGTATGGTTTACATATTTCAACAGACTGTAACAATAAGTTTTGCATGTTAAAAAAAGTTTGTAATAATAATTAAGCTTACGAAAACGATGGCGGAGTATTAGATTGGATTTGGGCATTTTACCTGTTCCCTCCTGCATACTAATAAATTCTGATTAGTTTCGAAATAACGTGACATCACCTGAAGAAACAATAAATTAATTTTAATTTACATTATTTTTTATAACTTCTGCCTAATTGCTACCAGTGATACCTAAGATTAAAAAGGATTTATGAATATAATTTCTTCTCATTTGTGAAATTAATTATTTTCTTTCTATATTAAGATTCCGAGTAACTTAAAGACATATCAGTAAATATTGCAGAATAGTATGCCATGTTAACTTCTCGAATTAACCATATATTTTTAACAGTTAACAAATTATTTTTGTATAGTGAATATTTCATTGACTGCCTCCTCTGATGTGAAACGTTTGTGTGTTTATATTAAAATTATGCGTGTGCGTGTGTGTGTGTGTACATATATATATATATATATATATATATATATATATATATATATATATATGTACTGAAGTGACAAAAGTCATGGGATAGCAATATGCAAATATACAGATGGCAGTAATATCACAGCGAAAAAGTATAAATGCGCAGTTCGTTTTCCAGAGATTTCATTTGTGTTCAAGTTATTCATGTGAACAGGTTTTTCGTGATTTATGGCGGCACGACGGGAGTTAACAGACTTTGAACGTGGAATGTTAGTTGGAGCTAGACGCATGGGTCATTCCATTGCGGATATCGTTAGTGAATTCAACATTCCGAGATCCACAGAACTGTTCGCGATTGGTTTGAAGAACATTCCGGACAATTCCAGCGCATGATCTGGCCCCCTAGATCGCTCGATATGAATCCCATCGAGCATTTATGTGACATCATCGAAAGGTCTTTTCGTGCCCAAACTCCTGCACCATCCACACTTTCACAATTATGGACGTCTATACAGACAGCATGGCTCAATATTCCTGCAGAGGACTTCCAACGACTTGTGGACTCCATGACACGTCGAATTGTTGCACTTCGCCGGGCAAAAGGAGGACCGACACGATATTAACAGTCATCCCATGACTTTTGTCACTTCAGTGTATATATATAAGAATTATGTAGGTTATTAGTGAAAGAGTTATTCAGTAGATTAATTTTAATTTAGTTTATTGCTGACCAATTTTATAAATAAAAAATATTTAGTATCCTACATTTTTGATGAAATAAAATATAACTTTAATAGTTTTAGTTCACAGTTTTATGATGTATGATTGCATTTATTATCCTTTATCGAAGCGAATCATTTATTTTGTTTTAAGAGACCAGGTATTGACATGAAATCAGATAATATTTAAGGGAAAAAATATTAATGGAATACTCTATCTCAAATATAATTCAAATTTTAATAAGAAAATATCATGCTTTAATTTTTTATTTTTTATATCTTTATTTTATATATTATATTTTTATTTATTATATTATTTATTATATAATTTTTTATTTATTATTTTATTTATCATATTACTATTTATGAAATAAAGTAAATAAGATTTTTGTTTATTGTATTAAATTATATGCTTCAGATTGTTTTTATATGCTTTAAATCGCTCGAAAAGGATTTTATTTCTCCATTCCTTGTCGTTTTAAGAAGTAAAACAAGGATTAACTTCTCTTTCGAAAATCAACTCTTAAATCGACAAATTTGAGTCAAATTACTGCAGAATTAATAGCAATAAAAGGAAAATTCATTTCTTTTAATTTTATGCTTTTTAATCAGAATTTTTTAAAATTTTGATTAAAAGGGAAACTTTTTTAATCATTTAATTTTTTTACGTTTAAATAAAAAGGAAATTCTGATGAAGTTAATACGTTTAATTTTAAATTAAAATAATTAAAGTTTAATTCTTAATTTCTACATAATAAGGTTATTTATAAAGAATTAAGATAATTTTGGAATTAAACAGAAAAAATGTTACTTCAAGTAATAGAAAAACAACATTTCATAAACTGCTTATGAAGCCTCCATGAATAATTTTTGATATGAAGCGCATTAAGAATTTGATAAAGCCAAGAGGAAAGGGGTTATAATATATATTAAGAACACCCCATGAATATCAGTTTCAGAATAATCGTTAACTTGCTGTATTTCCCTGAAATATTTTAGGATCGTTTTCATACCACCGTGACCTTGAATCTCTTAAATCTAATTTGTTTTTTAGCTAGGATTCTCATAATAATTCAAAATTGGTTTTAAATGGCTTTAAAAATCTCTATGCTAAGAGAAAAATTCAAAATTCTTAATAGGTGGAAGCGCAATTTTTTATCAGAAAAATTAAAACATTGTAAATTAAAAACGCAATACTTTGATGTGTATCACTTTAGATAAATCAAATGATTAATTTTGCAATTTTATATTATATTGCGAAGAAACGTTTCTTTTGTTCCAGTGTGAGTCGAAATTATAATCGTTGTATTATTGAACAGCTAACCAATGTTGTTAAATGTTACTAGCCAGTGCGGCAAATTTTTAGCTCACAGCCACTCTTATTTTGCATCTAAGTCAATATGGGGATTGTGCAAATGCATTTTAAAATGTATGTCTTTTTATATTAATAAATTTATTTATTTTATATTTATGTATGATAATTATGCACATTTCTTTAATATTTTGAATAAGTTATTATAATGTAATGAACTTATAAAATATTTCTTTAAATTCTCTTATTTGTCCAAAAGATAGCATTTTCATTAATTATTTGCTATAGGTAAAACACACACGCACTTCAGAAGAATATAGTTTAAGCTGTACTATTGTTTAAAATATTTATTTTCGAGCACAGCAACAACGAAATCTTTCTAACTTCCTTTAATAGGAAAAATTGCATAATCTAGTTCAAAAGCAATGTTTGGCTACATTGAGGGAGCAATTAATATTAATGGTGTAATAATTTAGAAGTACTCTGAAATTAATCATTTGAAAAAACAAATATTACAAAAAATTTTGTATTGCAAAAAATAAAAAAAATCTTATTGTGTTCTACGCATCATTATTTGTTTCACGATATAACAAAATTGCTTTCTCACTGAATAATTTCTTCATTTAAAATCCAAATATCTTCTATTTTCGCAATATATGAAAATAAAATTATATGTTAATCTAATGATTCTTAATGGTCTATAATTTAATAATATTTTATACTTTTTAAAACTATTGTCGTGTCTTTATTTAACAGGGTCCCATCGTTCCATAAGAAAATTTCATCATAAAGAAAATTCATTTAACAGAACTTAGTAATGTAAGTTATAAAAACGGAAACAAAAAAGGAAGACAGAAAGAAAAAAATAATTTGAAACTTAATTTTCCCTTTATTTTATTAATTTTTTTACACTTATCCTAAGCTTTAAGAACTTAGTTTAAAAGCTTTTCTAGACTTGGTAAAGCTTAGTTTTATTTTAGCACTGTTTTGAATAAGTTTATTATTATTATTTTTAAAAAACCAATTTTTTTGAGAAAATTTTCACATTCTTTAAACTTAATGCATCATTCATAACAATTTATGTAATTTTTTCCCCTCATCGTATGGTATCAAATTGTGTTATCATTTCTTATGAAACCTTTTCAACGGCCTTTTCTTTACTCCTATTGCATTTCGTTAACTCTTCGCTAAATATCATTTTCCTTTGAATATTAAATAATCAACATTCATTAATTAATCATTATTTTACTTCTATATTTAAACCCAATTTTTTCCTTTGTTGCTAATTTTCACGAGAATTAATTACGTTAATTTTATTAGAACTTGTAGAAATGAGAATTTGCGAAATGTTATAATGGTTTCATTATACAAATTTTATATAGACGACAAATTTAATGGGAAAAGCTTTATTTAATAGAAATTATTATTCATTATATAGAAAAAAAAGACATAAAAAATAATAAATGAAGAATTCTGTAGAAAATTTCGTTAAGTAGAAAAATTCTTTAAATGCAAGGTCTACTGTATAAAGTAGTGGAATTTTTTAATTTAGTGGGTTGTTTATGGGCAACCTTTGTATATTATTAGAAAGGATTTCTTTATAAAAAATTTTCAATTAATTGTTAAACCATTGTAACATAATAAACAATTTTAAATAAAATAGAAATTAAGATGTTAATTTCTTAGAATAATTAATAAAATCCTTAGTTTATTTGCTATTTGAATCAAAAACATTTAAATATTAGAGCACTTAGAAACCATTTCAGCATTTGATTTTTCTATATCTTTGTCACAGGTATGGGTTAGCTTTAAATCAACTATTATGTGTCAATTCATAAAGTAATGTTGGAAAAAATAAGGTAAGGTTGGGAAAATTACGTTCAGCAAAGCAAGGAGTTAATTTTAAGAGATTTTATTAATTTCATCTTGTTTGATATATGGCTATAACTCATTTACTTTATTGTTATTAAAAATACTCTGCATTAATATTTCATCTGCAACTTCATTGTGATTTCGATTGTTTCGCTAATTTTTGAAAATTATCTATTATTTTAGCAGTTTTTATACTTAAAATGTGCCTTATAGATTATCAAAGTATATGTTAGCATTTGTTTTTAAAAACCAGATATTTGAAGCTTTTATTTATTTATTTTATTTCTGCCAAATTTTGTAGTATTTTTTTTGCATGCATATTGCTCCATTAATTGATAATATAAAAAGCAAAATATACCTTTTAACTTAATTTGATGATAAATAAATATAATTTCATAATATTAATTTTTATATATAAAGTAACATATTTTGTGTTTAGTTATAAAAACACCTGAATCATTGCTATCATATTTTACATAAAATTCGATTATTATCTAGTTATTCATAAATAGGATTTTCTATTGGGGTATTGATATATGTATGTAGTTATTATTACACACATAGATATTACATGTATGTAATTAGTAGTACAAACATTAGCACATTTCTGTTATTTATTTATTTCTATGTTTTAGAATTTAAGTTATAGCTTTTTTTGTTGCTACGTTATAAATTTGAAAAGCTGTTGCTTGTGGAGGTGATTTTATTTCATTTACATTATTTATCCTTAATTTTAATTCGCTGCACCTCAGTTCATTTTTTATGACATTTTATTTTTATTTTTGGATAAAGTTTTCAAACATTTAGCTGTTATAAACTAGTTTGGACTTTTTATTATTTTATTTTAATTTTAATTCCATAAAATGATCTATCCTTAATTTTATCATTCCATTTACAGGTATAAAGCTGTTAATTGTATTTGTTCTTTGTTATTTATTTACCTTTATATTATTGCAATTTTTTATATTTCCATTGTTTCAAGTATTCTGTTTTAAAGATTTTTTATGAACAATCTTGAAGCAATTGATTGAATGGATTTATAGTAATAAAAGATGAGAGCTTGCATAAAAAGTGTTTATATTTACAGTAAAAATACTTTTTCCCACAATTTGTTTTTTCCCCTGATCAATAATGAATTACAGATTTCTTTACTTTTAGTTTGAAATTCCAAATTAACGGTGATGTTAATTTTATGTAAACAAGAGCAAAGACATTCTTTTAATTTTAACTAAAGGGGAAATGAGATGATATACGACTTTTTTTGCAATTTAATTCTTTGTAGAAAATTAATGGGTGTAAAAATTATTTTAAAATAACAACTCCTGTCTCCATGCAAGTGAAGATTGTTGGCTTTTTTTAAATAATATTTGTCGACTTTTCCATATTCAAAATCAAATTCTATATCATTTCATTCAAAATCATTTTCCACATTCGAATTTCAAATTTATACATATTTTTTGAAACACAGCTTTTTTAATGAATTAATAAATATAATTCCATAAAAGCTCAATACAACAGAAAAATAATAAGGAAAAAAAACATTCTTATTTTTATGCCAGAAGAAAGTTTGGCTTGGAGAGACAAAAAATATCTACATCATCACTTCGATGCTGTAGATCGATAGCAATATATTGCGCGCATTACTAACAAAAAAAAGTTTATGCGCTTTTTCACGCGTAGGAGATTATACATTTAAATTCTGCAAATGCTATCTTGAAAAAGTACTTTAATCGTTTTTAGTAGGAATGTTTAATTGCGTTTTAGTTTCATCCTAACAAACTCTAGAGCGATGTATTTTGCCAATATTGTGTAAAGTGAGAAAGTAATATATCCTGCGGTCATTTTTAATTTTTCGAGCAATTAAATAAGTGATATTAAACAAACAAGCTATGCTTCATTTTTTTTTTTTTTTATCTAAGATACTCACTCTTTTCGTATGGGAACATTTACGAATTAATATGAGAGATAATTTCCGAAACGGGCAACAGTTCTGGTAGGGTAGCCTTAGTTCAATGAATCCTTTTCACTAATTTTGGCTTCCGGTGGGATGTTTCCTTTTACACATTCGTTTTTCTCGGAATATCTAGCACTTACTACTGGACATAGCTCATTAAAAAGTCGCACCATTTTTTTAATTTACGAAGATTGGTATAAAGATTTTAAATAAACTTTCATACCTGTTCTATTAATCATTCGAGTTATTTTTAACCCATTTTCTCTTCATAATTCGATCGTATTAAGTAGTGGTTTATGGATGTTCAACTAATTTCAAGTTAGCGTAGATGTCCATTTAAATCAATCCATTCTTTTCTAGACCATATAGAGTAACGTGCGCCTCAAGGCATGGAGAAACTCATCCCTGGATGTTTTCTTACAAGTGGGTGCAATAAATTCAATTTGTAACCCTGGTTGAATCTGAAAGATCATTCGATTCTCTACTTCAAACTTAATAACATTAAACGATGTGACGAAAATACTAAATGGATAGTTTAGTACAATTGATTATATTGTTTCGGTCCAGTTAATATTAATTTGATGATAATATGAAGCTAATGCGCGATGGCATTAACCGCGATCACACTAAGTGGCGGCTGCTGTATAGTGAAAAAACGCAATGAATGAAATTATGTGTGTATTAAATATAGATTAACCGTGATACTTGTAAATTATTCCCTTTCAAGGGTAATGACATTCTCATTAGGAGATACTGCTATCCTGAGCAATTAATTCATAGAAAAATCTTCAGAAGTGATTATGTAAAGTGTCTTAGGACAGTAATATTAATCATGAGTATTTTATGCTCATTTACAATTTTTGAATTCAGATCAGTTAGAATATTAAAAATACGTAGTTTTATATATTAGCTACAAAAAATTATTCTAAACTGAATACAAAATGTACAAATTATGAAAGAGAAAAATCGTGGTAATTTAAAACAAATAAGAAAAAATTTAATTAACCAACGAATATGTATTCAAATTAATAAAATGAAATATATTTATTAAATATAAAATTTAAAATTTAATAAAGTGAAATTGATGCATTATTTTGAATGCAACTGCTGGGGATAATGTATCCACCCTCTCAAAAAAGATACATAAAGCCTTTTTAATGATATGCTGTTGAATTACTAAAACTTTCAAAAGATACCTTTCTCGAATTTGTGCTTACTTTTGACCAATGAGTAAACTATTCACTAAATTCTAAAACAACAACTTTTGTATATTAAATTGTTAGAAATGTATATATCCATCATTATTTATTTTTAAAAAAAAGTATTACAACTTATTTATAAATAGAATGAAAACAAATTGTTATACAAATGTTGTTGAAAGCAGTTTTTCAATGCTTTAATTGTATGAAAGCATGATTTGTTCCTATATTGAGTTTTAATTCGCTGTTATTGAAGAAGCATGCCTTTGTAAATTGTAAATCATATTCAGTAAGATTTAAATAGAAATTCCTTTCGAAAAAATGCGCATCACTATGTTGCTCGATTTTTTAATGGAAGTTTGAATATTTAAAAACAGAAATTGTACTTAAGCCCAATTTTTTTCTGTAAAAATATATAAATTAATGTATAACTAGAATATTTTAATCATATGTTTTTCTGTTATGAATATTTGGATATTCTGAAGTAAACGCATAGCTTTACTTTTTACGCAAACTTTGGTGCTTTTTTTGCTTTTAAATATCAATCTTAATGAGCAAATATTTTCTAGATAATAATTAGAGAAAACTAATTAGAATTATTAAGCAGATGTGGGAGATTTGTGTGTGTGTGTGTGTATAAATTGAACTGTGCACCTTATTTTGTCAAATTCCATTTAGAGGAGGCAGTCAAATTTCGCGTTGAATTTTTATTTATGCCAAGAAATATCTTTTATTGCAGAAGAGGAATCTAGGGATGAAGTTGTTCTGCGCAAGAAAGGAGTTAAAACAAAAGTGTCGAAAGGCAAAAGTGTAGACCAAAAAGAATTAGACGTCGATATCCAAGCAATAACTCGCGATTCTGTTGGGGAATTAAGGGCAGTAGACACACAAACAGACACAGAGTTAGACATTGAGGTTTCATCTAAAAAGGTTGTACCTATTCATTTAGATTCGACAAAGGTTGATAAACCTGATTATTCATCAAAACTTATTGTCAAGAAAGAGAAAATAGATGATACAGAATTAATGGCCGAGTTAGTAAAAGATACTAGTGTCACTGAAAGTGATTCTAATGCCGTATCCAGTCTAGAATTAACCAAAAAAGCGCCAAAAAGTACCGAAGACGTTCAAATCGACATTGAAATGACTCGCAAAGAAACCATTCCTATTGAATTAGATTCTAAAAAACTCGATAAACCTGAAATTTCTACAAAAATCATTACTCAAAAGAAAAAAATTAAGAAAGTACCAGAGTCGGTGGAAGGGTTAGTCGAAGATACTGAAGAAACCCAGGAGGATTCAATATCAGCCTTGACTCTTATGAAAGATAAACGTGATATTGAAGTAGATATTGAAGTTAAAGAAAAGCCGCGAGATATAAAAGTAAGTAGCAAGAAAACTACGCAGGAATTTATTGAAGAAATTCAGATTGAGACTTTGCCGGAAGAGAAACCGAAAGAATTTCAAGAGAGTATCGAGCTTAAAAAGAAGAAGAAACCCAAGCGTGAAGATAAAATTTTAGACATTAAAATGCGCTCAGAAGCTGAAAACGTGGATAATGAGCAAACTTCACTTGTAGTAAGCAAAGTAAAAAAACAACCAGAAGATGAAAGTTTCAAAGATTCAATTTCAATTACTAAACGAAAGAAACCAAAGAAAGTATCTGAAAGTCTGACTGTCGTCAAAAAGGAAATGGAAATAACACCTGAAGATGAGTTAAAAACCGCCGAGGACTCAATTAGCATAATTAAACGAGAAAAGTCAGAAAAGGAAACAGAAAGCGTTGTCATTGAAACAACTCAAGACACTGAGACAGAAATTCAAATGAGTATTAAAGAACAGAAGAAACCTGAGAAGTCAATGCTTAAAATACTTGAAAAACCACAAAAGGAATTTGAAAGCGAAGCTCAGTTTAATTTTAAACCGGAAGAGGAAACTCTTTCTCCCGAAGAAGTGGTCGAGGAGGAAGAGGAGATAGTAGATAATACAGAAGTTACTCTTAAGCGTAAAGTTAAAAAGCCTAAAACTGAAAAAATTGATATTTCTTTCGAAAAGAAGGCCTCAGACGATATAAGTGTGACGTTAACATCTAAGAAAACTGAAACAACATCAATCGAGGCTCTTAAAAGATCTAAAAAGAAACCAGAAAAAACGAAAGATTTTATTTCGAAGAAAGGTATTGATTTAGAAAATAAAGAAAGAAGTGAAATTGAATTATTTCAAGGTGAGGCTGTGGAAAGTGTTCCCGAAGAAATTCATCCAGAGAAAGATATCGCTCAGGTTTCATTTATTACGCACAGACCACTTTGTGTAAGTTCCGTGACAGTTGAAGGTAGAGAAGAGGTTACCGCTCCTTCTATCCATGAATCGATAGTTGCTAAGAGCCGTCTAGCTGCACAAGAAGCTATAATAGTAACCGTACCTGACTCAAATACTAAAGAGGGGTTGCTTCCTGTAGAACAAGAAGTAACCCAAAAAGCTCGTATAGAAATGCTGACAAAACATTCAGTTTTAGTTACAGAAACGGAATCTACAGATATGGAGGGAAAACTTGCTGACGTTCCTGTTGTAAAAGTTCTTGCGAGACAATCAGTTTTACCAACAAAACCTATAGTTGTAGAAGAAGTAAGCGTTCAAGGTACAGTTTCTAAATTTAAATCTTCAGAAATTGTGAAACATGAAGGGATTATTAGCTATCAAGCTCATCTTCCTATATGTGTGGAAGAAGTTATTTCAGAAGCGAAGGAATCGAGGTTATTACCTGACAGATTCCAAACGCAAAAAGTTACTTCTGATATAAAACCTTTGTCATATATACAAGTCTCAGAAATATATTCAAAAGATACCTCTGAAGAATTAAAACAAACTGAAACATTTTCAACTACTGCAACTTCTGAAATAACCACCCAAGAAGCTGTTATTATTGAGGAGGTCGATGCATCTGGAGCTGGGAAAACAATTGATATTGAAAAGCCAAAGAAAGGTAAAGCATCAGAGAGAATGATTTTAGGGCAGGAATTATCAGTGACCGAGATAATATCTGAAGATAAAGAGGAATCATTTAGAACGGAGATTATACCGAAATCAACAACAGCTATCGAAGTTTTACCAAAAGACATCTCAATTGAAATAAGTGATGCTGTTATTCTAGGAGCTACTAAAGAAATCACCGCAAAAATACCATCTAGCAAAACAGCATCTGTAACTTTCGAAGCCAGTGAAAATATCTGCATAACTGAAACCAATCCTGCTCACCTGGAAGATAAGCTGGATACTAGTCTTGCGATGCCTCAGATATATCCAAACTTATCTGTCTCTCCAAGCCAAACAATTCAGATTTCAGAGATTCAAGTTCATGATAAAGAATCAGCTTATACTCCGGATACTTTAACTAAACACTCCGTAAAGCCTGAAATAATTCATAGTGAATCCATTAATGTTACGGAAATTTTGATTGGGGATCGAGAAGAAAATTTGATTTTACCTGAAATCAAACCTGCAAGGTTTCCAGAAGCTTCTCTGCCATTATCCGAAGCCATTATAGTATCTGAAAATAAATGTGTTGCTAAAGAAGATGAATTGAGTATTGTTGAAGCACCAAAGGCATCGTATGCTTCATTTGTGCATTCATCAAATTTTGCTCTTTCTGTTACAGAAACTGAGACGTCTGAAACCGGTACTTTACTTCAAGAAGATAAAGTCCCTGAAGAAAATGTTAAAAGAACTTTTGTTCCAGAAGAAGCTCTTAGTGTTGTCGAATTCAGCCCAGTAGATAAGGAAGGTGTTGTGAAAACTGAAGTACGGCCTAACAGTAAAACTCTCACTGCATCTTTTATCCCTGAAAAGGCTTTGCAAGTAGCAGTAGATGACACTTTTGATAAAGAGAGCTTATTCGAGGAAAGAAAATCTAAAACTTATCAGGCAGAAGAAACTCTTCAAACAACATCTGAAGCTCTTGAAATCAAATCTGGAGAATTTACTAAGGAAGAAAAACTTGGAGTTGTTGCGGAAACATTAAAATCATTTGCAATACCTGAATACACTCCTTACCAAGTTGTTTCAGTGTTGGAAACGGGAACAGAGGTGAGCGAAGAACCTTTGTCACCAGAGTCGCAAGCTGTCGAAAAGGTTTCTGCAACCAAACATATTTCAACTCATAAATCCGCTGTTGAAATCTCAGAAACACATACTGTGGATCAAGAAGGAGCATGGTCGAAGGATTGGAAACCTGAAGGAAGATATGCTGAAACAAATTTGCAGACTGAAGAAGCATGCACTGTATCAATTATGGAGACTAATTTAGCGGAAGAAAGTTTAACGTTAGACACAGCTCCAATTTGTAGTAAACCACGAGTTGATGTTATTACTCAGCAAGCTATGGCAGTATCTGAAATCACGTCGCACATAAAAGAAGGAGGTGTGCAATTAGAATCGATCCCAAGTAGTATGACAGCCACCAAAGCTATAGTTGAAGAAATTGCTGTTGAAATCTCAGAAAATGAGCTGGTATCTAAAGAAGAGGAATATAAACCTCTTCCTTTACCAAATGGCAGGAAACTCACTATCCGACATGAATATAAGCCAGAGAAAGCTGTAACTGTATATGAAATGCAAACTAACGTAATGGAAGGGAACCTAATGCCTGAATCCTTGAAATATGACCAGGTAAATATTTTGTTAGAAGAAAATGCCGCTTTAGATGTTAAAGTGGTGACAGATTCAGGAGAAGTTGAAGAAATGATAGAAACAAAACCAGATTTTAAAACCGCTGCTGTAAAAATTTCTCCCACAGAAGCCATACAAATAACAGAAGTAAAGAGCAAGGATAAAGAAAATATCTTGGAAATGGATAACAAACCAGCGCTTCAGACAGCAAATTTAAATGTTACCACTAAATCTGCTGTGTCTATTATTGAAATTCAATCATCTGTTAAAGAGGAAGAAATAGCTGAAGTTTCCCACCCACATTTTAAAAAGGCTCATCCCACTATAGATCTCGAGGAGGCTTTAACAGTTGAAGAAATAGAAACCGGTGTAAGTGAGATGATGTTGAAAGAAAAAGTGCATCCCATACCTTCCCATGCTGATTTCAGTGTCATGGAAGAAAAAGCAGTAGAAATCTTACGGGTTCAACCAAATTATACTTTTAGTGATTTGCCAACACCAGAGTCTTATCCCAATACTATGAAAGCTTCTAAATTGGTTGAAACTAATGAAATGTTAATTATTGATGAGGTAACTTTGGCTGGAACTACAGAGGACTATGAAGGTCTTTCAATAACTCCTGATTCTAAATCAGCTTCTATAAGTCTTGAGCAACAACGAGCATTTTCCGTTTTGCAAGTGGAATCGAATTTTAAGGAAATTCAAATGAATGACTTCGTTCTACCTCTTCAAAGTCAGATTATCCCATCTTTACAAGTCACAGAATCTCTTGAAATTAGTTCTGTAGAAACTACTGAAAAAGAGTCAAAGCTGAAGTTGTCTCCCATTCCTACCAGTAACCAAGCAGAAATATCTATTCCAGAATCGGTTGCATTTGCATTAAGTGATATACAGACTAGTGGCATAACTAGTGATATTGTAACTATTCCCGATCATGCCACCGTTGAGGGAACAATTAGTGTTGTGTGTCATCATCCAATCGGCATAACTGAAATTGAAAGCATTGCTCAAGAATCGCCTTTTGATTCTAGCGGGCTGAAGAAACCAGTTTTAGCACAAACTACATATACCACTCCTCATATATCACTCACGGTAACAGATACACTTTTAAAATCTAATACAGAAGTATTACGGCAGGCCACACCTCATTCTGAAAATGTACAACCAAATGTTATATTTGATGAATCAGTACAAATTTCTGAAGTCAGAACATTTGAAGAAACAAATATTGTTGATATAATCGACACATCTCAGGAAGTGGAAGCGTCATTGTCAGTTGTTCCTCAACAGGCATATGATGTTTCCTCTAATGAAGCCTTAATGTCCGAAATCAAATTTACACCCGAAGTTGAAGCTACAAAAACTGTATCAACTTCCTTAATTCCCCACAAAGCAGTTCAGATAAATATTTCTAAATCTATTGTTAGTGAATCCGAATTTTCACCTGAAATTTTGCCAGATAATAAAGTTGCTCAACAGACACTTTCGCCTTTCGACCATATTCAAGTAGAGGAAACTCTTGTACACCAAACTTCTGGACCATACGCTGAGAAGGAGAAACCTGAAACTAAAGAAGCCGATTCAAGTCTCGTATGTCTGAAACAGTTGGCTGTTATACAACAATATACGTCAGGTACCTGTGAAAGTGAGCTGATTTTGGAAGAAATTCCATCATCTCATTCCGCGGATGTTCAGATAATGGCAACGCAGTCCATTGAAGTTTCTCTTACACAACCAGAGACGAAAGAATCAGATTTCGTGGAACAAGCTCCTATTGTATCCAAGACTGCGTCATCATCATTCCCAACAACTGAAGCTTTGGTAATGGAAGAAGTAACCATAGTTAACCAGCTTGGAGAATATGAAATTAAACAACCTTCGACCCGTAAAGCAGAAATTTGTATCTCAAGCTTAGAACATCCTTCTGTTGCGGAAATTGAAACTGGCGAAGTAGAGTCTGAACTCGAATTGCCAGTTCAACCAAGCTCTCACATACCTCAGATTAATGTAGCACCACAAGAAGCTCCGATAGTTTCTCAAATTCAGGTAGGCGATGTGGAAGATATTTTACAGGAATCTGTTATTCCACAAACTCAAAAAACTAAAGCTGTCTTTACAACTCTTGACTCTTTTATTATCGAAGAAACGAATGTGTCCGAAAGTGAAAGAGATTTGGCTGTTATTGATCAACCTCAAATGAAAGCTTTAAAAACCTATAATCCTCATGAAGTTGTTTCAGTTTCCGAAATAGTTTCTGAATTCAAGGAAGGCTTTCTAACGGAGGAAAGTCGGGTGCCTGAAAAATCAGCTATAGCATCATTTACTGGGCAACATAGTGTTCAAGTTTCCGATACTATCGTAAATGAGCAGGAAGCTCTTTTAAGTGATTTAATTATGCCACAGGCTCAACAAGCAGACAGCCAAATTCTTTCACAAATAGCTGTTAGTGTTAAAGAAAGCACACCCAATGACTCAACAATTCCTGTTGCAATGTCTGATACAAGTAATCTAGAAAAGATACCTGACATTCAAGTGATTACTAATTATCCAGTTTCTGTTTCAGAAACGGCTTCAGAGCTTCGAGAAGTCGACATTCTTTCAGAGGAGGCCGCGATGTCTAAGAAAGCAACTGTATCGATTCTTGGTAAAATCACAGCTTCTGTTGAACATGTGTCGATTTGTGATACTTCAGAGACTTTGAGGCCTGATGTCTTACCAACACCTCACAAAGCAGATACTGCACTTACTCCACAGCAATCAATTATCGTTCAAGAAACCAGATGGGATCAGAAAGAAGAAGCATTTGAAGAAGAAAAATTCCCCTTGCATGACGCCAATACAGATATATCCGTAATGAGAGCTCTCGAAATTGTGGAATGCACGCCTGGTACCAAAGAACAAATTCTTCCTCAAGAAATTCTACCAGATACACACGAGGCTCAAGTGGATATACCTGCAGAGGAAGCTTTGTCCATAATAGAAGTCAACATCGACGATATAACACGAAAATTGTCTTTACAGACTGTTCCAAAACAAGATTTTGCTACTTTACAAATGACCTTGCACGAAACAGTTTTAATTGAACAGCAAAGCCAAGCTGAGAAAGAAAGTGATATGAAGGTGAAATCATTGCCAAAATCTATTACAGCAGTTTCATCTCTTCCGACTGTAAAACATCTAAACGTATCCGAAGTAACAACAGCCACATCATGCGATAAATTACGTCCTGATGAGATTCCTTTTGAAACAACTGCTGATTTCTCTATAGATACCCAGAAAAGTCTGATTATTTCTGAAGCTACTTCTGGAACTAAAGAAGATATCTTTATTCAACCTGTGGCACCTAAAGAACAAATGGTTCAACCTGAATTTTTACCTATTGAGCCGGTTTATGTCTCTGTTGTCGACAGCGAAACTAAAGAAGGTGAAATGATTGCTGAAAAGAAGCCATCCGAAAGTCAAGCTAATCTTAATATTAGCTCTACAGAGAGTGTACAAATATCAGAGGTCCAAAGTCACTTGAAAGAAGGAATCTTTGTTACCTCAGCACCTGCGCCGGAAATAAAAGCCCCATTTTCATTAACGACAGAAGAATGTGTCGTGATTTCAGAGGTGGAAGTTGCTTCCAAAGAAGGCGACTTAAGTGTAAAAGAGCGACCAAAACAAGTTACAGCAGATTTGTCATTTTCATCTAAAAAGCATGTAACAGTTTGTGAAGTTGAAACACAGTTTAGGGAGGATACATTGATTCCTTCGAAAATGCCTTCAACTGTAAGTGCTAATTTTACGCTACCAGAAGAAGAACATGTTTTGGTCACAGAGGCTAATGTCGATATGAAAGAAGGAATTTTCAAACCAGAAAAAATACCCGCTGATACATTTGCACAAGTATATATTCCTACTGAGCAACATGTAGTTGTAAGTGACGTAGTATCTGAAATGAAAGAAGGGCTGTTAAATGTTGAAAAAACCCCACTTTCAGAATCAGCAAAGTTTATTGTTCCTACTGAAGAACATATCAGTGTATCCAAAGTTATAACGTCTCATAAAGAAGGGGAGCTTAAAGAAATGAAAAAACCAGATTCAATAACTGCACCATTTTCAATACTGACAGAGAAACACGTAACTATTTCGCTTACGGAATCTTCGATAAGGGAAGGAGAATTAGTTCAACCAAAATTGCCAGAAACTACAACTGCATCGTTTTCGATACCAACGGAATCGCATATTGTGGTTGTAGACACTTCTTCAGGTGAAATGGAAGAAAATTTGGATGTCCAAAAGATTCCACGAGAGCATCAAGCCGACTTTTCTATTCCAACTGAAGAGCATGTGATAATTAGCGAAATTCTCGCGCCAGTATCTGAAGATACTCTCTCTCCAGACAAGAAACCTTTAGAATTTTCTGCAGAAACTAGTTTAATTTCTGATGAGCATATTTTAGTTTCTGAAATTGAAACAGCGACCAAGGAAGCTGCTCTTGAAGAAATGAAAAAACCCAAATATGATACAGCTGACATATCTGTTGACATGGAGCAGCATCTTCTTGTTTCTGTGGTTCAATCAAATGTAGGAGAAAAGGAATATACACCAGACAAGAAACCAACGGAACAGAATGTTAAAATCAGTATTCCAGCCGAAAAACACTTAACAGTGTTTCAAGTTACATCTAATACCGCAGAAGAATTCTTACCAGAAAAAACAAAACCATTAACGGCTTTGGCTGACTTAAGTGTTCTTACAAAAGAGCATATTTTAACCTCTACTGTCGAAACGGTTGTGAAAGAAAGCACTTTAGAAAAAGATAAGTTTCCTGAGGTGGTTACTGCAAAAACGACACTCCCTGCTGAAGAACATGTGATTGTTTCTTGTATTGATATAAAAGATAAGGAAGCGGAATTGAAACCTTTGAAAATGCCTGCTGAAGTTCAATTAGGCTTCTCTTTCCGTACTCTAGAGCATGTCGTAATTGGTGAAACTCAAAGTGAGGCAACTGAAGAAGAACTTCTTCCTGACAAAGCGCCTAAAAGCTTTGTTGCAGACCTGTCTGTTCTTAAAGAAGATCATGTTACAGTATCCGAAATTTTGCCGGATGTCAAAGAAGGTGAAATGTCAGATTTTAAAACTCCTGCTGCTGTAAGACTAGATTTCTCTCTTGGAACTGAGGAGCATGTTATAGTTGATAAAATAGATGTTCAATCTAAAGAGAAAGAATTTCTACCTACAAAGGCGCCTCTTACTACTGTTGCTGATTTCAAAGTTTCAGAACAAGAACATTTAGAAATAACAGAAGTTCCTGTTCAAATGAAAGAAACTGACCTTCTACCGGATAAACTACCTGAAACAGTGCAAGCAAAGATTACTATACCAGCACACGAGTATGTGTCAGTTTCAGATGTCCAAGAAACAATCGAATCCGAAGAACTAAATACTGAACCTGCTCCTAAAGTTGCTGAAGCTGATGTTAATGTACCTTCTGAAACTCATGTGATTATTTCGGAAATGATCGTGACACAGAAAGAAGGTTTAGTAGCTGAAATGAAGAAACCACTGGAGGTGCAAGCTGACTTAACTATTCCTGCGGCTGAGCATGTTATTATATCTAAAGTAATAACTGGTAATCGGGAAGGTGAATTCGTTAAAGAAAAATTACCTTTGCAAGAAACCGCCGATTTCACTGTGCCAAGCATGAAACATGTAATTGTTTCAGAAGTAGAAACAGTGTCTTCTGAAAAAGAGTTTAAACCTGACTCCAAACCTGTATCTCTAAAAGCAGATGTTACTTTCCCAACTGTAGAACATGTTGTAATTTCTGAAGCAAAGTCAATTATAAAAGAAACAGAAATGAAAATTTTCGAGAAGCCTAAGGAATCAAAAGTAGATATTTCTGTACCATCAAAGGAACATATTGAAATCAGCATGGTTGAGACTGTTACAGAAGAGAGTGATCTTGCTCCGGATAAGTTTCCAACAACTGTTCAAGCTTCTTTCACTGTACCGACGGACGAGCATGTAGTTATTTCTGAAATATCCAGTCATCAAAAAGAAGATATTTTGCAAACCCCACGTCGACCATCTGGAGTTAGTTTAGATTTTAGTGTTTCATCTGAAAGTCATGTACTGGTTTCAGAAGTGCAGGCAGTAACAAAAGAGGAAGAGTTTATTACCAAGGATGCCCCGAAACAAGTGAAGGTAGATTTTACTATTCCTGCTGAAGAATATATAATAGTTAGCGAAACTCAGATCCAAACTCGCGAGGGCACTTTGAAACCTGACAAGATTCCTTCAACCGTGATTGCGGATTACAGCGTTCCGACTGCAGAACATTTGGAAATATCGCAAGTCCAATTTGAAACTCAAGAATCAGAATTAGTGCTACCGAAAACTCCTAGAGAAGAAACTGCTGGTCTAACAATACCTACAAAGCATCATGTTCAAATTTCTGAGGTTGAATCAGAAATAAAGACAGGGGAAGTTAGTGTAGAAAAAATACCGAGAATGGCAAAAGCAGATATAACTGTGCCAGCAACTGAGCACATTATTATCAGTGAAACAGAAAGTAATCTGCAAGCAAAAGAATTTTCTGCTGTCTTACCTAAACCAGATAAAGCTAAACAAACATTAGCTGTTAAAGAACCAATAAAAATTGATGAAATTCCTGGGGAAGTAAGCATTGAACAGCAAATTACGCTGTCACACAAAAAGGAAAAGCCAATAAAGAAAGAAAAGGAAAAGTTAGATTTCATTGACGTAGTCTTTGAAGAAGCAGCTGAATTTCAAATTAAAAAACCTGAAGAGGAAACAGTTAGACTCACTGAAGAAACATCTTCTTCAGTCAGTGTTGTGCAAGAGATTTCTAAGCCTCGAAAAGTCGCAGAAGGAAAAGCCCCCGAAGAATTCTCGCCATTTATTGTAACATTACCGGAAGACGAAGAAATAACAGAAGAAACTAGTGAAGCTTCTTTAACTAAGAAACGCACTGTAAAAGTTGTTCATAAGAAAATGAAAGATGGTAGAATTGCTGAAGTCAAAGAAATTGTTGAAACATTTGCATCCATTCCTAGAAGAGACTCTAAACCAACTATAGAAGATGTTACAGAAACTGATTACGTAGTTTTCGAGACTGAAACTGGTAAACAACCTATCATAGAAGAATACGAAGATCAGCCTTTGAAACCAGAAGAATCAGAACAACCTGAAGAACTTCAAGCTATTGTTCAAGAAGAAAGTCTGCAGGAAAAAGATGAAGTTGATGTTATCTTGAAGAAAAAACCGAAAATTAAAAAACAAATTGCACCTTCAGGGAAAACAGAGAGTACAGATGAGGAAACTGAGGAGACAAAGATCACTCTAAAAAAGAAAACAATTGTTGAGGAAATAGATGTAGTACCGGTAGTAAAAGATGATGCAACCATAGAACAGGAAGAACAAATTATATCGATACCTCGAGTTGAAAAGTTCACTGATGACGTAGAAATCCTTATTGAAGATGCTGAAGACATTTTGCCAAAAGCGGAAGCTAAAGTTCGAAGAGAAGGCCCTGAAGTGTTCATATCTGAAGTTCATGAAACTAAAACTGAGCAACCAATTGACGAAAAGAAATCTAAGCCTAAGACAAAGGTTACTGAACCTGAAAAGAAACCTGATGAGAGAATTGAGATCACCGAGGAAAAGAAAGAAAAACCCGAAAAAATTGATGAAACTGTTCTTAAGATTAAAAAAAAACCAAAGAAAGAGATAAAACCTGAAGAAATTACTGAGATTACAATTAAAAAGGAAGAGAAGCCGACAGAAGATGAAAAACCCGAAAAAGTGAAAGTAGAATTAAAACCTGTAGAACAGGAAAAGAAACATGAAGATATCACTGAAGTTTCTCTTGACACAAAAGAAAGACCAAAAG